>MU185897.1:0-23048 GCA_016904865.1 Pissodes strobi
AAAGAAGCAATTTTGAGTGAATTGAAAAATTTCTTGAGGAACGAATTTCAAATGCATATGATCCAAACCAATCGAAATATATCTTGACTACTTTATTTAGAGTGCCGTTGAAAAATTATATGATTTTTAATATTATTTGAGTTTAGTATGTAGCAATAATTTAAGAAATTTTTACTCAATATTCGATATATTCCTGTTTTCTGAAGGTCAATTTTGGTGTTATATGTCAAATGTTCACAGATGTAATGTAACCTTCTATATGAGTGAAAGCCTTATTTGTTTTCCTGTTCAAAGTAAAGTGAACATTTTTTAAGGATAAGTATATCAATTTTTTTCATCCAAAAATTTGAAATTCAAGCCCAACTTTTTTTGGGGGAACGCTTTTCTAATAGTTTTTAATCAAAATATTTGTATTTGACGGATTTAGCGCAGAAGTGAAAAATAATAAGTCATAATAAACAAAATGCATGATGTTGAATTTGTAATAAATGGTTATTTTCTTTTTAATTGTTCTTCTTTTTTGTCTCGTTTTAATTGGTTTTAGATCGGAGAACTGACTCATATTACGCATTCGAATATAATAATATTTTGAATACGTACCTTACATAAAGTCAGTCTAGAGGAATTATATTCAAGGCACGACTACTGGAAAGAATATTCAAGTTCAATATTCTCGAAGAAAATTTGTTTTTAATGGCAAGCGGTAAGCAGTATGTCTTAACACTAAAGTACTAACTAAGTATATGTAAACACAGATTAAAGATCACTTTATTATAAACCAAATTATGCAATAATATCTGCTTGCAAGTCGATGAAACTAATGTGCATATATAGAAAGCACCGTCAAACGGGCTAAAACTGATCAAAATTTGCTGTTTTTGCGTTTTTTTTTTATTTTCTTTCAAAAATAGAAATCCAAAAAAATATATGTTAAAGCTTAAAATTTCGAGCATTTATAACTGAAAATAACCACAGTAGTGTTTTATATATATTTTTAAAGCCACAAAGAGTTCCTCAGGTGCTGTGTGGCAAAGACAATTGTCTGGAAGATTAAATCAGTCGTTGGACAAGGCTATGATATAAACTGCCAATAATACCAATCAATAGTTTGCGTGATATTCTCCCGGCAAATGTTCTAATCTCTGGTAAACTTAATAAGCAGGACTTTAAAATTGTATTCATTGCGAATGACGATTTGGGAAAAGGGAAAAAGATACACCTAATTACAGTCCCGGATCACAAACTTGATAATAGATTAGAAACAAACCTATTCTGAACAAGTTCACTCAGAGACTGCAAACAAAATAATTGAACTGCGGGACGTCTACGATAATGGCTCATTAACTAATAGAGGTAAATGGAATATCCTCAACTATATTTACCGTCCAATTGTTATACCTATAAAAAACCAAGCGAAACCATAATCCGCCATAGATAAACCACATAAAGACTTTAACATGCAAAAACGTGATGACTGATGCAGCAACCAACACGGAAAACATTCCAACATCGGATAAGGAAATCTTTTACATATCAGGATACTGCAATAAATTCAGCAATGAATACACTAACATATAAAGGTCTCACCGAATACTTAAACATGCCGAGCCTTGTGAAGCAACTCCTAGAATGGAACACAATACTGGGGCAATAAATCGAAGTGATCCTGAAAGAAGAGAAACCGTAAGTATATTAAACAACCTGTACAATCAAATAACTGTACGAAACAAAATTTTCTGCACGTTCATCGCCTGTCCGAACTACTACCAGATCTTTAATTAATATTCCCAATCAACGTTTACTATCTACAAAATATCCGGGCTATTCCTCATCAAAGCATCCCAATAGGAAAATATTCATCTATTACCGGAATGTTCGCGGACTCAGAACTAAGACAGTTCAATTTCATCAGGAAGTAATGTATTCCAATCAGGATATCATAGTGGTGACTGAAACAAGGCTGAGTGAGGGAATATCTAGTGATGAATTATTTCCAAAAAACTATACAGTTCATAGAAAAGACAGAAATCCGGACCTAACGGGCAAGGCTCGTGGTGGCGGAGTGCTAATAATCACTTGCTTCCACCCTTTACACGCTCCCGAAGTCCCGAATGGCGAAGACATCGAACAAGTTTGGATTGGTGTTGTTTACATTTCCCCATCGTCATGTGCCTTTAACTATGAAAACTATGTGTTCTCTGTTGATCATGTTTTAGACTATTTTCTTTCCTCAAAGGTGCTATTGTTTGGCGATTTCAATTTACCCACATTTACTAGAGCATATGTTTAAATGATGCTAGGGAGGCCTGGACAAATGCTGTCAATCGTAACTAGAAATTCAGCGCGCTAGGTAACGCTTCTAATCTGGATAGGATTTTTATATCAAGGAACGAAAGGGAACGTATCCTATTTGACTGTGTTTGTTATTACGATTTGTTGCAACTTAACACTGATATACTGAATATTAGATTTAGTATTTTCAAACTGTACCAACGTCCAACGTTCATGTATCCAGTAGCCAAATGCCATTAACTAATATCGATCGATGTTCATTGAATTTCCTTGTATCGGTGGAGGGCTTGATCGGACGGAATTACAGGATGTCGGCTACTGCTTTGGGAAAGCTGATTGCGATTTGATCAACGATTACTTTGAAAACGTTGATTGGAGTTTTTTTATATTGCTACTGTATAGACAGTGCTGTCGAAATGCTTTATGAGGTTTTGTTTATTGCGATAGATTTGAATGTTCTTATTAGAAGAACTTGCTCCCTGAAATTCCCCCTAACGTAAAGTAAGACTAGTTAGTCAACATCCCTCTCGAATGAATCTTGAATGTGATGAGTTCTGTGACCCCAAGGGAGGGAGTGGCTGATTTATTTGCTAGATTTTTTCAGTCTGTGTTCGTCAATTCTGCCTCCATTAATGTTGCTCCACATTCCCGGTTTCCTGCAAGTTTGAATCTGTCCAATGTCAGTATTAACAGTTCAATTATTGTATTTGATAAGTCGGTTCATCTTGACGAAAAGAAAAGGACCAGGGCCAGATAAAATTTCCTAAGCCTTAGAAACGTTTTCATGTAACTGCAGTCTGGAAGAGCGGAGACAGGGATGATATAGATAATTTACCGCCCCTATCTGCTACTGACTGTATGGCCAAGGTTCTTGAGTCGATGAACCTCTGTTCAGCTATGTTGGGGTTTGGAACTTTCTGCAACATGCACTAAAACAGAGTTATCCAGGAGATGATTAAGACTCCTGATGATGCTAACATGGTTAGCGAAACGCGCGTCGAGTGCAAAAATTCTGTTTCGGTATTGTGGATAAAACTATGTTTTAACCTCTGTTCAGGTTGACTCTATATATTTCGATTTTGCTAAGGCCTTTGATAGGGTCGACCATAGAATTCTTATTTTTAAGTTGGCATCATACGCTATTCTGGACCCCCTCTTTTCTTGGTTGGCAAGCTATCTTGACGGTAGAACTCAAATGTTAAAAGTGAACAACGTTCTGTCTGGAGAAATATCGGTAACATCGGAGTACCCCCGAGGGTTCACATTTGGGACATATTCTTTTAATCTTCATTAATGATCTTATTGCCTCACTGTTTGTCGATGCACACTTTCTGTTTTATGCAGACGACCTAAAGGTATACAAAAGTATATTAGTAGAGTGCCCAAGGCAGTAAAAGCCTTCTATAAATGATTTTTTGTGGGCACCTCGGGGTTACAAGCTGAAATTTTCACAGAATGAAGGCTTTATTATATTAATTCACAATCCGAAGGTAATAAAAAATCATAACAGGCAAAAGGGCAGTATAGCTAAAAATCGAGATTATTATTATATGAACGTGTAGGATATTAAATTATGAATGTTTTCATGTATAATTCATCTACATTTTTGTATGAATTATATTTTTTTATCATTGCTTGAAATATGCAGATTACATTGGCCCTTACGGCAAAATAAATAAAAAAAATTAAATATCTCCCTTCGAACCTGGGCAAAATCTGGTTGAAATATACTCATTTTTTTATTCACCTCGCATTCTCTCCGAAATGAAGGCTCAAATCAAAAACTTTTATTCTTGCAAAAAGTTTGTCTTAAGTATTTAGAATACATAGGTGCATGAATACATTTTTTTTTCTCAAATGGTAATGGAAAAATATAATTAAATGTAAAAAAGTAACTTTCTTCTAGCCGCGACCGTCCGATCTCGCGCTTCCCGAGTACTCTCGTATCTCACTTTTCTTCATAGCTTCCTCTCTCTCTCTCGCGCCTATTGTACAGGGTGGCTCGAATTCGTGTCTATGTATGGAGAACTCGAAAACCGTAAGAGATACAGTGTCGGTCAAATTAAGGCAAAATTGCGCATTTAGGTGCCTAGCAATATGCCGTTTAGAAAGGTTTTAAATTCCGAGTATTTCCGGAGCTATCCGGAAAAAACGAAATTTTGAAAATTCGTTTTATATTTTTCCTGGGCTTATTTACAAACGGATTTCAAATTGAATTGCACCTTTGCATTGCCACTTTTTCCGTTCTATCTAATGATGGTATCTAGTTTGAAATCCGACGTTTCGTCTTCAAGGAATCATCATCAACTTTCTTTTTTTAAATACGAACCTTAATTTTTTTATCGTTTTTCAGATGGTATTGGCGTTAATAATATGACTACGTGTTTTTATTTTATTTATTTATTTTTTATTTTTTTTTAAATTTATTTTATTATTTTTTTAATTACATATTTTGCTTTGGCGTAATTTTAAATAATTTAAGGTAGGTACTTTTGAAATTTTTATATTTTATAAAAATATTTTATTTTGTTTTTTTGTATTAAGTGGAAAATTGGAGCGTATTAAAAATAAAAAATAGTAAAATTATTTCTTACGAGAATATGGCCATGAACTATTACTCAAACAAGTTGCTTACTGCAAAGATAGAATAAAACCAATTAAAAAATTTATTTAATAGAGAACATCAACAATAATTTATAATCATACTACGTGATTCTATAGGAACTTTGACGGAAAAACTCCTATTGGAATTTTGCTTATAAATAAAATGCACTCAGCAACTGGTTTGAGTAATAGTTCATGGCCATATTCTCGTAAAAAAATTTTTCTATTTTTAATTTGGGCTCCAATTTTCCACTTAATGCAAAAAACAAATAAAATATTTTCTAAAATTGCATTACTTAAAAATAAAAATTTTCATAATATAAATTTCTAATCAAAATTAGTGCGATACTCATAAAAGATAATTAACTATAAAACGTAGCGCCGCCGCTGAGCCAGCTGGATAACTTATCATAAGTACGGCCGGCGCGGGCGGTTTTCGACACTCAACACAGTCACGAAACATGTGGGAATCGCAAACAGCAAGATCAATAATTGCCCTGCAATATACCGATTTATTTACGATGGTTGCTATGGCAACGGGCGAAGCAGACATGCTAGATACGTGAGCTATTTATAGAACAGAAGCAGCCCGACAATGCGACTCCGGTAGGTTCTTATGTTTAAACATAATATTAAATTCACTTCGGAAGCAAATTTGCAACACGTTGCCGTTGCGCATTGTTTTACGAAGAAAAACGATGATAAAAGAGACTTTTTAAGTACGGAGGGACCTAAGCATTTCCTTCAAATAGAAAAACAAGTAAAATCAAATAGATAAACAAGTAAAATCAAGAGACAGATTTTTCGTTCGTAGGTTTCCAAATCAGTGGCATTCTGATTATAATTCGTTGTGTGAAAGTGTTTATTTAAAAAAACTATTTTGTATGCCCTGTTTAAGTGTGGGTGGAAAATCGAGCGTTTGGAATAAAGACGGATTTAACAATTTTGGGAATGTGACAAGAGGTTGTAGTAGGCATGAAGCTTCTTCGGACCATATTCACTGTGCATTATCATTTGCAAAGTTAAAGAAAAGCCTCACTAAATTGAAGATGCTTTAAGGGAAAATTCCAGGTTATGTATAAAACAATTTAATGACAATGTCCTTCTAAATAGAAGGTTTATGCAGTTACCTATTCGTGCGACTGTTTATTTAAGCAAACAAGAGTTATTTCAGGGGATAATGAATCTGATTCTTCGAACAATCGTGGTAATTTCAAAGAACTTTTAGACTCGTATATATCGATAAGCAATATAGACATTCAAGAGCACTATAAAAAGATATCTTCTATTTTTTCTGCAAATTCAAAGACAATTCAAAACGAGTTAATATACTGCATTTCGGATTACATCGATGAACATATAGATCGCAAAATAAAAGAGTGCAATTTTTTTTCTATTCAAGTGGACTCAACAGACATTCTTCAGAAATCTCAATGCAGCTTAATAATTAGGGATATTAGTAGTGCAGGAAAGCTAGTTGAACGGCTTTTGGGCTTCTTTGATGTTAGTTATGATCGAACAGCTGATGCTCTTTTCAATTTAGTTACATAACGAATTGAAAACTAAGATTATCGTTCAAAATTAGTGGGGCAGTGTTATGACGGGCATTTAAAGATCCTTTACACAAATAGTGCACTATGTAAAAATCCCTCTCCTATTGGTCGATCCATCTCGTATTACGATATGTCTGCGTGATGCAATCGATTTCTGTCAAGAGCTCTTGTGGTGTAGAGGTTTATACAGCTGGGTTTCACCTGGACGGCCAAGGTTCGAACCCCGTTGCTATTATTTTAAGATTATGTTTCTAAACAGTTTTTTTTTCTTGATTTTGGGTATGTCTTGGGTTAGCACCTGGTTAGTTTCATTGTCTTGAGCCCCCCCGTTGCGAGCAAAGCGAGCGGAGGGCCATGCGGATCGACCAATAGGAAAGGCCGATTTTTATATAGTGCACTATTCGTGTAAAGGATCTTATAATGCTTATGACGGCGCTAGTGTCACGTCAGGACATGTAAATGATTTGCAAGCAAAAATTAAATTTGAAGCTGTTTTTGTTCACTGTGTAGCTCACCGTTTTAACTTAGTACTCCAACACAGTTGCAGTACTATACCACAGTGCCGTATTTTCTTTGCAAATGTAAACAGTTTTCCCTATTTTTTTTTATCATTCTACAAAGAGGACCAATGTAATCTAACTCTAAGATTGTTAACGTTATTAATAATGAATGGGATGGTTTAAAACAAGTGTTTACTGAAATTAAACTTCAAATCAAACTTCATATAACAAAACTTCAGATCAAACTTCAATAACTCAAAGTGTGGGCTTTTTGAACCATCTTAATAATTTTGATTTGGCATTTTTAGTGACATTTTAAAAATTACCGATATTCTTTTTGATACGTTACAGAAACGCTCACTAAATATTAATCTTTGTATGTCACAAATTAGGAATACCCAAAAACATTTAAATGAAAAGAGGATTGAGAATTGTTTTCAGAAATTATTTGATTTAGTGAATATGAGGGTAGTCGCAGCTGATTATCGTATTGAACGAAAAACGTTAACGGCCAAAGAAATCTTTGAAAAGTACAAAGTTTTATATTATTAAATTTTAGATACAATCTCAGGACAAATTGATTTAGGATTTCAAGATATGTATGATTGTTTTTGTTGCATTGATGAACACAATAAGGTTTGAAGAGTATTCAAAAGACTTTCCCATGGAATTATTAAATAATGTGAGAAATTGTTTCCCTATTATATTTTCTGATTTATCAAGACTAAAAAATGAATTGTATTATTTATAATGATGAAAATTACCGCAATATTCAGTTAGATCGAATGTTGGAAATGTGTAAAGATATTTTAAAGGAAGCTTGGAAATTAATTTGCCTAATTGTGGCAATTCCCTCTACTAGCGTATCAGTTGAACGTAGTTCCTCTTGCTTAAAAAGAAATGAAACATATCTTCGTAACTCAATGACAGAAAACAGGCTTACTAACTTAGTAATTCTATTATCTTTTTGATATTATAAATTGGTGGCAGCGCTCATGGTATATTATTTCTCGCAGGTATCGCCACCGCAGGACTTTTCGGCGTGGCCCCAAAAAATTGCGCTGCACCTATTCTTGCCTACACGAGCCGCCACTGCAACAGGCAGATCAATCTAACAGGTTTTATCCACAGACCAGTGGTTTTATCAGCCAAGTCGGATTACTTGAATACATTGCCAAAAGCAAGCGTTTATATTTCGTGAAAACGCAAACAAAATAAAATACCATTTTAAAAATAAACATATTTTATTTTAATTTCCGTAATTTATTGCACAATTTTTGGCGACTGACATACACATTTCCGAAAAAATAACAAAAAATAATGAGTAATAAACTCAACATGTGAATAAATAAACACAAAGGATAACTTAAGGACTGACTAGTGTTTATAGGAAGGAACTTATGATCAATGATCCAAAATTCTCATGTTACCAGACACAATTTTATTCTCCAATATTGCACCAGACGGGATATCTATTCTGTCACCGTGATTTGCAATTATGATAACAGTACCCTGAAAAAAAAGTATACAATTAGTTATGGTTAATAACCTGTTTTTTATTAGGGGGCATGGGACAATAGGGTGGACTGAAAGAATAGGACAATTTTTTTTTCTCCATTTGTCTCTGCCTATAGTATCGAAGATGTTCCTATGTGTATAGCTATGTAATTCCGCAAAAAAAAACTGGATAGTGTGTAGCTTTAGGTTTCCTCTTCATCAAAAACATGTATTTTCGAAAAAAAAAACTAAAAGAAACTCTTCGCTTAACTTTTGATTTTTTGTTTTAATCAAAACCGAAGACAATCCAGAACTCACCAATGCTTCTATCACTAACCCCTTGTGTATGACTCGGATATTTAGTTATATCCTTTATGACAGGATTCTATATCAATATTTACGCGGCTTATTTAATTTTTGAAATTGCCAGTTAAATAAGTCAAAATTTAGCATTAACATTTAGGTATATAGTTATATAGTCGTCTTTTTCCTGCTTACGAATTTTCAACAGCCTTGGATATGCCTGTAACGGAATATATGTTTATTCCGCTACACTAAAATTTCAATTCAATTGCAAATGATTCTCGATATTATAAGTCGCCAGTGACATCTATTCACGAATGGGTTTATTTCGTGCGAATAATGATTTTAGGAGCGCTAGTACGCTATTTTGTACCTACAATTCGTGAATTTATTTTACTATAGATTACTATATTTGATATTGGGTATTTCTATTACTTGACGCTACGTGGTTTATAGTGTTAATCACATGTTATTAATTAGCCAATAAAACATCGGCAAACATAATTTTGTCTAACATCTTGAATTTTGAATACGAGATGTTTTATCTTGTGTTGAGACGTTGACGGGTAAGTGTTGATTTTTTAATCTTGAAATATTTAATTCATCTTGCAATATATTTAACTAATTCTTGCATTTTTAAATACATAATTAATATTTGTTTATGATTCGCTTAGTCTTATTTGACTAAAGCAATAATTTAGCATTTTTATATTCCACTTTTAATTAGCTTACATCTTCAATATTTTTTTAATTATTGTCGTGACCTTTTGGGTAATATTACCGATTTATTGGTGAATATTTGCGTCTCTCATTAATCAAATTCATGCAATTTGAAAGAGGCTTGGTCCAAATTTAGGGAGATCGTAATTATTTTGTCGTTCAGTGGTCACGCACATTATTTTACGTATTTTCATTCAAATTGAACAGTATTATTTGGGTTAATTCTCGGAGCAAATTCTATATATTCCTGCAAGGGTAGTAAATTGAATTTTTAGTAGAATTTCTCCGAATTTTCCCTCATAGTATTGCCGGTTTTAATATTTTTTCTTTTCAGGCTCATTTAATTAAATTTTCAATTTATTTGTTACTTCAAGCATATAATTATTAGCACTCGCCTTGTCTAGTCTCAATCCTGATGTACCGACATTACTTTGCATTTATGAGAGGTTAATCTCGCATATGTAAATTTATCTGGTTTTATTTGTTATCTAAATTTCTATCTCAAATGCGAGGTAGTGATTATATTATCTTTATCTTTAATTAAATTGAGGCGCAATTGCGCTCAATTTTCGTTTATGTGCCAAGGGCCTAAATAAAAGTAATAGTAATTATTTATTTTGAGTTATAAGACTCGTTGTTAGAGGTTGTATCTCTATTTCTCTATTTATTATCAAATTCAAAGTTACCTTTTATTTAAATTTACCGAGAGTCACTGAATTGGAACGTCATTCCATTATTTTCTTTTGAATTTTAAATTTCAGTCATCATTTTCTTTTGAATTTTATATTTTAAAGTAAAGAAAAGGATATCTTGAGTAACAGTAATTATTTATAATTTTAGCTCATTGTCTGCTCAAATTAACGTTGTAATTTAAGTTTCTGATTATATCTGCTTTTACCAGTGAATTTTCAATTTGTAGATTGCTTCATCATATGTTTAACATTGTCACTGATGTTCACATGATATTTCCTTGAATATTATTTAATTAGCAATATACGTTGGTCTAAGACTAGTTTATTTCCTCTTGCATGTAACTCAACACCCCCGAATTGGCTGAAGAAAACACCTTGCTTGGCAAGTAGCAGGTGTTCGCCCACTTGCTGTACTGAGCTACTCTGAAGGAACCAATACTTCGTGAACCAAATAATCAGAAGATAAACATATTGTAAAGACCAATTATAACGCTTCATTCTTTTTTAATCTTTCATATTAATTTTAATTTTCATTACTAAGTCAATTTATTCATCAGATAAACTTCATTTCAAATAATTTCATCAATTATATTTGTAATTTAATTATATAGATAAACTCCATTTCAAATTTCATCAATCATATTTGTAATTTAATTGTATAATTAATATATTTTTGTTTTGGAATTTACTTCTTTAATTTATCGCAGGATAGAGGTCTGTGAGACATTGCGAATTGTAAGGGCAAATTTCTGATATTTGTATCTTTATATTTATTTATATTTAAGTATTCATATTCAGTTCGCATTGTCTCTAGGAACTCTGGCGCCCACAAAAAATTACGGCTAGTAAGAAAAACAACCTACCCCCTGAGAGGAACCATAAGAAAACGAGTCTCAAACCGAACATCATTTATTAAAAAAAAAATCTTATGGTTATGGAAAGTAGTATACAGTTGGCGAACAACTAGTATTTCATTACAAAATGGCGCCCAACGCCATACTTAATTAATTAATTAATTACGCTTAAAATTTGAAGATTTTCTGATACTTCCTTTATATTCGATTAGCCGCTGTCAACCAATGAAAGTTTTTCTAGATTTATTTGGAATAAGCTTTTGTGGCAAATACCAGAAGCGACAGCTTGACATATATGAAAAAGGCAGATCAGCCATTGCAGGGGTTGCTGAATAGTTGATAAACAGTAGTATTACGCGCCCCCGTGTATGACACCAAAGATCCCGGGCGAAAGATCATTTATATAAATGGCAAACTTTACAGAGATATAGTATAATCAATAAATTAACCAATTAGACACCCAACCCTGAAAGTTTCCATACAAGCACAGATTTGCTTCAAGAACATTCTTCCAGGAATTGATGAAGATAATAATTGTTTTACATATATTTAATTTGAATTAAAAGTAGAGGATGTTTATATATAAATTAATAAAACTATCTTACCCTTAAAGATACTCCTCTCCCAAACGTGACGTCTCCAGATACTGTAAGATGATCTAAATCTATCAAATCTGGAATATTGGAAAATCTCTCTAGGAATTGCTTCACCTTTGAAAAGTGATTATCACCCAATTTAACTAGAGGTGTAGTGGGGAACATTCTTTGAGGTGACATCACCAAAGAGCCGCTTTTTAGAGCATACAGGTTACTCATAACCAGTAACAAATCTGAAGTCTTTTTGACGGGAAGGAACCGTGATCTTGGCACGTTAACACCGACTGCACCTTTGAAGCATTTCATAGCAGCACCAACGGCTGTCTCTAGTTGTATGATGTTAAGACCGTTATCTAAAGTTTTACCGTTGACAATGATCTCTAACTGTAATGAGGTTTCTTGAAGTATCCTTTCAATAGCTAAAACAAACAGAAAATTATGTATGCAAAGATATTATCATTAGTTTATTGAACATGTGCATGGCTACAAAATATACAAAACCAAATAGTCTAAAAAGTTTCAACAATTTTATAGGTAAACTCGAATAAAACTGTAAATAGCTTAAAAACGGTATAAAATAATGGATTTCTAATAAACCCAAATATTACGTGAATCTCTACCCAAGCTAAGCTGTGAGAAACGGTCTCACGAATTTCGCTAGAGCACGACTAAGACGAACTGCGTCAGTGGATCATGCAGATGTTGTTCACCAAAAGTGCATTTTTCCGAGTCTAGGATCATTAGCTCATGGCCCGTCTTCTTGCTGAAAGGAAAATGATGTCTAAAACATACAAACTGGTGTGGATTTCTCACTCCACAATAAGCCTACTAAAGGTTGACATCGCATTCCACCAAATACTTTACAAACATTAAGATTATAGACGTTTAGATAAGGTTTGAGTAAAGAAAAATAAGAAGCTGGCGGGAGGTCAATAGAAAAAAAGTGGTAATTGAAATTTCAAGCAAGCTGATATGTCCAGGTGAGGTCTTGAAGTATCTGTTCTACGTGGTTTAAAATATAGTTTTATCAAATACAGCTCTGAAATCGTTAATAGAAGTGACTAGTTCCAATTGTTTATTATTTATGTATAGTACCTGTCGAAACTGTCACCAATCGAAGCACCCTAACTACATATTTTATTTATTTATTTATTCCTTCAAGCCATACATTCAAATATCGACAAGACGCCGCGCCGTCACCTTAATAAAACTTGCACTTAAAATTGCAATTTCAGAATAATACAATGTACAATAAAGACTACAATATATAAATTAAAATAAATCCCAATGTCGCAACACATAAACCAATACAATAATAAAGATTAAAAATCAAATGAGTAGAGGCAAACCTTTCCTTAAGATCTTTTATAACATGTTGTTTAAATTTGTTATATTTCTTATTTCTGATTCAAAAATGCTCTAATGGCTCTATATTGTGGTCCTCTCTCGATAAACGTTGTTCGATGTTCAGGTATGTTAAGGTAATTCTCCACTCTAGTACCAACCGATACATTACCCCTACGGTTCCTGTTCGTCAGAAATAGATCAGGATATTTCTTCATAAATAAAATCAGTGCAAGATAATAAAGGGAAGGTGCTGTTAAAAATCCAAGTTGAGTAAAATTTGCCCTACAAGATTGACGGTAATGCAATTTCAACATACTGCGAATTATTCGTTTCTCGGCAATGAAGATTTTTTTTGCTCCTGAAGATGATCCCCAAAACATGAGATTATAGACTGTACGTATGATACTACTCTAACAAACCCACTCCCTTGGGAACCACCAACCAACTCCGCTACACCAACCTCACCACTACGGGGATCCCTGATATAGTGGTGCGGTAACCAGCGGGGAAAGAAGATCTCGCCTTTATTTTTATTGATCTTTAAACAATAAGAGTAACTTAATTTCTAAATATTACATAGTAGTAATTACATAAAATTACATAGTAATAATTTCACTTAAAACTAGAAAGTCCTAACTATAGTCCTATTTCTAAGTATAACAGAAATTCGTTTGTACTACTTTAAGGATTGAAATGAATCCTGCCTAACACTAATCCAACAGCTACTTTACTACAGTTTTATACGCCTATTTCGCAGTGCAATGTCTCTCCGGTTAATTACCTGTCCATGTCGTCTACCTCCAGGGCACTCTTCGCCCGTTGATTAACTGCCCTTACATAGGTAATTGCCTCTTTATGATGCATCCGTAGCTTTATGTCCCCCTAGGCCCCCACATTCGCTCTCGCATTCTCCATTGCCCTTATCCTTTTCTCCAGCATGCATTCCCCTCTTATGTGTTCGGCATCTTCTATACCTGTGCCTAATTCACACATCCCATTAGTGGCTTTTAATCGGAATCTTAGAACATATCCCTGCATGTTCCCATGGCCCGTTTCCAACTACATTCCCTTGAATTATACATCTAGTTCGTCCCTCCCTACCTCCTTGCATAAAAAGGGGTCTACCCTTTTGGCTAGATTCCGATCGTCTCTGCCACTCTTCCAAGATTTTTCCATTCCTCTCTTTTCCCAACGCAGCTCCATTGAATAATCTTATCCCCTCCTCATTTTGCCATAACCTTTCACTCACTTGCTTGAGAGTGTGCTTCCTTAATTCCTCCTGTTGCTCTGCTTACCCAGCCTAACCGAACGATTTTTCCCTCACTCCGCATTTCTGCCACCTTACAGTGTATACTATTTATTATTACGTGCTTGGTTTTTGCCCCTTGCAGCATGGCTACTACCATCTTGGAATCAGTGAGGAGAAGGAACCTGCCCTCCCCTTCCAAGGTCCTAATTACACTCAACCCGTACACTACTGCTCTCAGTTCCTCTTGTACAGTACCCTGTACTTGCTCTAGTCTACAATGACCCTTAGTCCAACCTCCCTCCATCTGCAGCGCATAGCTCAAGCCCATAACTCCATCCCCTCCTCTCCTACCTACATTCAGTTTGGGCATGTATTCACTTGTGGCTCACTATATATTATCTCCAGCCTATCCCATACATACGCCCTTTCACCCTCGGCTACCCCAACCTCTTTTCCTCGATTACTATCACTCTCATCCCATGTCTGACCCCAGCAACTATGTCCAACGGAGACGCCCCGGCCGCGACCTGCAAAGCCTCCGTTGGCACAGTCCTGTAAGTCCTCATCATCATTAGCAAGAACATCCTCTGTGTTGCGTCTAATTGTCTTCTGACCCTGGAATCCCTTGCCCTTGCACCCCAGATCTCGCATCCGTACGTTAATGCTGGCACCACCACCAACTCATATATGAGTTTAACCTTATTTTTATCGATTTTACCCTTATTAAGCATAAACCCCCCCGTTTCGTGTCTGTTTCCCCAGCTTTCATTCCTACGTTCTTTAGATGCTCTATAAAGTTCAACTTTGTGTCTAATCTGATGCCCAGAAAGTAGAATTTCTGGAAAGGAAGTCCTAACCAGACTGGTAGACCCAGTCATCACAAATTACTCTGGTTCCCTCCATCAGCACGTTAGGACCCCTAATACTTCCTCTTGCTTCGACAAACATGCACTTTGTTTTGGCCATATTATAGACCGATCTACTCATTTTTTTCCCAGTCTTTACATATCTTCCAAGTGCTTGCCCACTTCTTCTCGATGTCCTTTACTGAATTACCCGTTATCCAACCAATTGGTTGTCCATACACACCCTCACTAGCCGTTCTCATCCTTCGCAACCACCCTTCCATACACACTATCCAGAGGGTTGGCCCAAGACTGGGTCCCTGGGGACAACCCTTGTCAATCATTCTACTCACATCACCACTACGCACCTCCCTCTCATTCAAAAAGTCCCACAAGATATCTCTCATTCTCCCCGCATGGCCATCCTTTCCATCTCGCGATCTACTTGGACTGGCCAAGCCAGGTTAAAGGCATTCTTGAGATCCAGCGTCACTATAAGTGAATGCTTTCCTTCTCCTTTCACTCTTTGCATCTTACTTATAGCTCTTTCAATCGCCTGGATAGTGTCCCTTGCACCTCTAAATCCATACTGTCCCTCACTCATTTTCCTTTTTCTCTCATACCATTCCCTCACCCTTACATTCATCACCCTATCAAGCACCTTGCCCAACGCTGGTAACAAGCTTATCGGTCTGTATCCACCGTTTGCCTTGGGTATCCATGTTATTCCGGCTATTTTCCATGCTTTTGGAAAGCAGCCTGGTCTCCAGCAAGCATTGTGCAGGTCCATTAACAGCTCTTTTTTCACCTCCCAGATGTATTTCAACGCTTCGTTGGGTATTTTGTCCTCACCGCAAGTTTTGTTCTTCTTCATCTCCTTAATTGCTTGGTATACTTCTTCTGCCTTTAAGTCCATGTTCTGTAGTTCCCCATCCACCTCCCTTTTTTCCTGATATGCTGATAGTTATCCCTTGCATTATAAGATCCTTTACACAAATAGTGCACTATATAAAAATCGGCCTTCCCTATTGGTCGATCCGCATGGCCCTCCGCTCGCTTCGCTCGCTACGGGGGCTCAAGAAAAGAAAACTAACCAGGTGCTAACCCAAACTAACCCAAGACATAACCAAAATCAAGAAAAAAACTGTTTAGAAACATAATCTTAATAAGAAAATAAAAAACAGCAACGGGGTTCGAACCTTGGCCGTCCAGGTGAGACCCAGCTGTATAAACCTCTACACCACGAGAGCTCTTGATAGAAAACGATTGCATCACGCAGACATATCGTAATACGAGATGGATCGACCAATAGGAGAGGTCGATTTTTACATAGTGCACTATTTGTGTAAAGGATCTTTAAATGCTTATCCCTTTCAACTTTTTCTTACGCCGTCATTTCCGGATGGTACTCCAGAAGAAAAAGGTCTAGATCCTTCTTTTTTTTTATTTCATTTCCTCCCTTGTCCAAGATGGCCTTTTCTCCCTGTTGAAAGCCCGTCCTCCTTAGTAATTCCCAAATCTTTTCCCAATTTTCGTTCTCTGTTAGAGTTTCAATGTCCTCTCTCGTTGATCATATTTTTGTAGTCTCTTCTCATATGTATCCAACATGTCATCTTTAGAGGTTCCTGGTAGTCTGCTGCATTTCATTTTGGTAGTCCTTCCTTGCTTTCTTGACTTCTTTCCTCAACATTGACAATTCCCCATCCCACCAGTCCTGACTGACGAACTCTCTTTTTTTGCTTCGTCTAATCCCGGATCCCCGGAACATCTTGTGCAGTAGTCCTGAAATGTTTTGGCCTCCCGTTGGATATTTTCGTTAGTTCTGACTTCGCCCCCGAGATATTTCCCATAAACCTGTCCCAGTCGGTATTATAAAGTCATATTTCTTCCTACTTACCTGTCTTTTTACCATCTTCATTTCCAGCGAAAACCTGACGTATCTATGGTCGCTCAATGTTTCATCCTCAATAACCACCCGTTCAAGACTACGCCTCCCAAGATAATCCGCTATCTACAGAAACCTCCAGAATTGTCTTCCTCTCGACAATTGGCATATACCTATGATACATGGAGGTGCTCCTGCTCCCGCCAATAATAAACTCCATGAGACCGGTCTTCTGTATGTTTAAGACCAAGTTGTTGGCCTCGTACCAATCAGACATGTGATTGGCGGCCACAGTGCCCAGTTGAGACAGTCCACCTCGAGAACCAGCAGACAGAATGACTGAACATACCAGCCGCAAATTGACTTGTCACCCCAGGACACTGATTCCCGGACAAGTCAATCGACATAAAGCAGAAACAGACGTGGACTTGATATGGATCCTTGGGGCACCCCCCTGGGACACCCTCACAAGTGCAGATACACGCCACTCTCTTCACACCACATGTCTCCAACTTGCTCAGGAGTCTGGGATGGACTTACATGTTGACTTCAGAAAATTTGAGTCACATCATGTAACAGACAAATCTATTAATCTGGTTGTAAGATGTTTTAAACAGTCAACAACCGTATCAATATCACAACTGCACTTCTATGGAACCCCCCATCAATTCTTGATATCACTTGCTGCAAGTATGACTTACATTATTTCGGAAGCAACTTTGGAAATAATTAATTAAGTATTTAATAAATACTATGTTACACACTGACCGTAAAAGCGCTTGCGATATTACAGGCATTTATATTTTGTGAAGAAAGTATTAAGTAAGTAGAAATCTTGTCTATTAAATATTAAAATAAAAGTATTATTACCTGGCAACTTGACCCACAAATTATTAGTATTGAAAAATTTAAATGTTTTCACGGACTTGAAGTCCTCCACGTGCTCTTTTGGGACTTGTGCGATTTCGAGAAGTCGAAGTCTATTTCCATATTGAATTAGTGTTCCACCCTACAAACGAAAGTATGTTGAAAATACATTATTCATTGCTAATTTTGATTTAGACTACTATAAAATGTGTTTTTTATGTTATACTTTACATTTGTTTAATAATTTATCAACTTTACATTTAAAAGTATAAGTATTACGATAAAGTATGTTAGGCAGAAATTGTCCTTGGTGGGCTCGCTTGAAAAATTTCTATTTAGAGAAAACTTTACTTTCATGAGGTAATGAATGACACGTCATGCCAAAATGCCATGAGGTACATACACTACAACGTTATGTACTCGTTATCGGACGCTTATGGCTTTGGGTAAGCAGCCGAAAAATTACTTTTTTGTGTATGAATACTGTAAATATTACAGCAAAATCAAAAAATAAGCCAATTATGATAATATACATTTTCCAATCAAAATTGCTTGACTAGTTTATGTCGCACCTTCTCGGATGAGCACAATTTGAAGCCCACAATTAACTGTTATATCATTCCGTCTATCTATCACTTTGTTGCAAATGAATTTAAAAAACGGATCTAATTCTAATGACGTATTAGACAGAATAGCATACGCCCCAACATCGGACCATGAGGCAGAAGAAGTTGAAAGCTTCTATGAAGAAGTCTCTTAAAGCATTTCTCAATAATAGGAGGAGATTTCAATGCACGACTTGGCAAAAGACAGGATAACTCAGAAACCTGCGTAGGAGAGTACGGACTTGGATTGCGAAATGACAGAGGACAGACACTAGTAAACTTCTTAGAAAAGGAAAAAATGTATGCAGCCAACACATTTTACAAAAAGAGAGCAAGCCGAAAATGGACATGGGTAAGCCCAAATGGTCGAACTAAGAACGAAATCGATTACATACTCACACAGCATAAAACATAGTACAAGACGTAGATGTGGTAAACCAATTCTCAACAGGAAGTGACCACAGAATGGTTAGATGTGAAGTTAAATTTAATTTGAAAGTCGAGAGACATAAAAGACTAAAGCAAAAACAAACAAAAACATCAATAATCTCAAAGAGAACAATCACGAATATAAAGCAGAACTGAGGAGGAAATTGGAAGGATACGACCAGAAAAATGACAATATAGACGTAACAAACAACAAAATCATACAAACCAGCTCACAAAACGATGGGACCCATGCCTAGGAAACAAGATAAATTAGCAATAGAGACAAAACAATTATTGGAGAAAAGAAGAGAACTAATTAAAACAGGGAAAAGAAAGACGATAGAATACGTCGAAATAAATAAAACAGTAAGGAAAATGGCAAAACAAGATATTAACAACTACCAAACAAAACAGGTACAACAATCAATCGAGAAAAACAAATGTATCAAAGTCTTTCAGAGAAACAACGTCCCAAAAAAGAAATCATACAGCTGCTAAACAAAGAAAATAACATCGTCACCGACAGAAAAGAAATACTACAAGTCACTAAACAATTCTATGCAGATCTCTATGAAAGCGAAATCCCCAACGAAACAATCATGCTGGAAAACCGAAACACCAAGAAAGCCATCATAAATGTAAACTCCGAAGACCTACTTGATATAACTCTAGAAGAAATAGATTAGATGAAGCACTTAATAAGATGAAAAAGAACAAGGCACCAAGGGAAGACCACATTCTTCCAGAAATGCTAAAAGAATATGACCTAAAAACCAAAGAAGAACTACGAGAGCTTTTTAACAGATGTCTGATAAATGGAGTAATACCGAAAGGATGAGAGAACGCAATTGTTATTCAAATATACAAGAAAGGAAACCCTATCGGCCCATTAGCCTTCTCTCGCAAATATATAAATTATTCGCAAGAATTCTGACAGACTAGAAAAAAAGTTCGAATTATATCTAACTAAAGAGCAAGCAGGCTTCAGAAAAACTTTTAGCACAATCGAACATCTGCATTCAGTTAATCTCCTAATAGAAAAAACCCACGAATACAACTTACCCCTCTGGATGGCATTTATAGACTTCAGACAAGCGTTCGACACTATAGAATACTGGAGCATCATCAGATCATTGAGAAGAGCACGAATAGATCAAAGATACATAAATATGATACAACACATCCAAGATACAGCTACTTTACAAGTCAAACTATACGATCTAACTGTGAATATCAACAGAGGAGTACGGCAAGGAGATATTATCTCGCCAAAGCTCTTGACCTTAGTGCTTGAAGATGTATTCAGCAACCTCAGCTGGTGCGACAAAGGAATTACCATACAAGGAGAGAAACTGAATAATTTAAAATTTGCAGATGACATTTTATTATTTGCTCAGGAAGAAATATGACTTCATAACAATTTAAGGTAATATCAGAAAAAAAACTTCAAATCTATGGGAGAAAAACACTAGTTTTAGATGATTTTTTTAATTATATACCTTAACGTCAGCTCTGGTCTTGTCAGTAACCTCCATAACAAATTCATGTTCTTTTTCGTTACTGTTCAGAAGTAAATTTAAAATGTTTAAATCAACCGTTGCTCCTAAATTATCGATATTAGATATGAAGCAGTATTCTCTTCCTTCTTTAACGAATCTTGATAAAAGACCGCTGTTGTAGAAACTCCTAAAAATAACATATTGATTAGCAAGCATTAAGCACTTGCTAGCAAGTAGTTGATTAATATTGTCTCAGATTGACGCTGTTGCAATTTTAATTTCCACGGCGGTTTTGTTCATCAGTTGCAAAAGCAGAAAAAATAATCAACATTCACAAACATGTATATATATTCATACATAATTGCAAAGTCTGATTATAAATAAGTCATGAGTTGCCAAGTTCCGTTTCACCCTAAAATTGTTATTGATTTTTTTATGCCTACCTGCTAAAAGCAAATTCTACAAAATGTCCTCTATGTTCCAAAGAAGAAAACTCTGGGAGTCATAATGAACTTGTTGATCATTTGAAGCATATCCAAGACGTTACTATTAAAAAGTCGATTCTAAATTTTCAAAATATTAACGACTTTGAAGCCTGGAGAGCTTTAGAAAATGGAGAATTTAAATATGTTTGTCAAAGGAGAAATAAAATACCAATTGGGAAGAATATATTGCAATAGAAGTGATTCTAAAGGATGTATGCTATTTTTAAAGGTTATTACCACAGTATATACATACTTTATTTTTAGGACATGGTAGTACATCTGCCAAGCAGAACATGGTAGTACATCTACCAAGCGAAACTCCAAAGCTGCAAATCATTGTGAAAATTTGTGTCAATGGTAAAGTATTAGAAAAATATTAACCAAATTGGTATCTAAGTTTTAGTACTAAGTACATTTTTATTATACTGACAAACACCTTTTGCAATTTCTTTTAAAAATTAAAATTATTGTAATGATATGTGACTGTGACATTTATCGAAACACACATAGGATATGAAAACGAATTAAGAGCTAAACGACTGTCTAAAACGAAACAGAAAATTATAGTTGAAAAATTAATTGCAGCAGTAATTAGTATTAGTCAAAGAATAATTGATGACGCCAGAGTTGTTAAAAACAACACTTGTTTGGAAACAATGAATTTAATATCACGGGGGGACTTCGCTTACTTCATGAGAAAATATCGATAAAAACTGACATGCTGATGACACGATAGCCAGAGCTTTCAAAATTTAGGAAGGGACTAAAGAAGGAAACAACCATGCATTTTTGCTTAAGCAGATTGGTAAGTATTTAAAAAAAAATTATGGAAACAGCATTTATGCAAAAAATACATACATGCATTTCTACATGTCACTAATAATAAAATGTATTTATTTATTAATATCCGAATTTACAAGATAATAAGACATTTACATTTTGATATACCCCAGATGCAAATTCACCTAAATTAGGTATGTTACGTCACAAACTAAGGCCAAGGCAAAATGTCCAAAGGACAAAAGTCCTAGGACTGTGGGAATAGAAATGGCTACCACAAATAACAATACCACCCACCGACATCTAAGATGTCTCCTGGTAAACCTGCAATACTCAAAAGCAGCTTCTAGCGTGCTTAGCCGCTGCTTCAGCTGGAACAAAACAGACATTGGACTAATACAAGAGTCATGTACAAATAGAGGCCAAATTAAAGACCTTCCAACCCAAACCTGGAAATTGGTGTACTCTAAACACCATGACATACCGCGTGTTGCTTCAATTGCTAGAAAACACATTAAATTTGTTCCGATTTCAGGATTTACTTTCAGAGACTTAGTTGCAGCCATGGTAGAGGCACCCACTGACTCTGGCCAAAAGCAAGTGGTATTGGCCTCAGCGTACTTCCCAGGGGAACAAGACTGACCTCCTCCCCAACTGGTCCAGAATCTGGTAACATGGTGCATGGACTGAGACGCGAATGCACACCACACTATATGGGGCAGCACAAACATCAATAAGAAAGGTGAGCATCTTTTAGAATATTTATCTTCTAAAAACTGAGACTTTATCAATAAATGGCAACAAACTCACCTTTATAAATGCGGTTTTAGATATAACGCAAGCTACTCAATTTATAAAAAACTACATAACCAACTGGCATGTGTCGGACACTCACTCAATGTCCGATCACATGCACATTCGCTTCGACTTATCCGTTGAAAATACTAAAATGGTTAGTAACCGAGTGCCCAAACTTACCGATTGGATTTTCTACAAAGAGCATCTAAAGGAGCTTGAGGGTGAACTTTAACTACTGAGGAACTTGATTAGTCACGATACACTTAGAAAGTGCTATAATAGCCTCTTACGAAAAAAACTGTGCTGTGAAACAGGTGGCAACCCAAAGGGATATGGCATGGTGGAACAAGACACTAAACTGGCTAAAGACTGAGTCGAGGAGAGCCTTCAATGAAGCCAAAATAATTGGCATTGGGATAACTATCATAAAACCCTATCCGAGTATAACAAAGAGCTTCGGAGATCCAAAAGAAGAGCTTTTAGGTCCTTTTGTAAAGGGATATATGAATTAGCACTGTCCATTCGTCTAAAAAAAGTGCTATCCAAGGAGCACTCAAATAAAATCGGCCTACTACAGAAAAGACACCTATGCTGAGACACCTGAAGAAAGTCTAAGGATTCTTCTAGAAGCAAACATTCCCGGGTCAA
>MU185897.1:23058-67310 GCA_016904865.1 Pissodes strobi
ATTTGTATTTTTGTGTTTTCATTAAAAATATTTTATATTTATTTATAGATTTTATAATAACTAACAGAGTATTATTAACTTAATAAAATTTGTTTTTGTATATTGATATTTTGTTTCATTTTGTCAAGATATAGGCAAGATATATTAAAAATATATCTTTAACATAATTAGACTAGAAATGTATTTTGGAAGTAGCAAAGGTCAATTAACCGAGTCCTAGGAATATTTATTATATGTGAACAAAAATTATGCTATTTCTACATTATACTTTTCTTGTAATTCTGCTGGCCTTTCAGTCGAGTCCCTCTTAAGTGTAGTAGGAAATGAAAAAAAAAACGTCAAACTTATCTAAATGTACTTCTAAACTACAACAATATTTAAGCAGATTTGGTTTCTGCATTTTCTTTAACCGAAGTAGCTGCATCATCGTGAGGTACTACATTACTATCAACTTCGGGCTCTATAAACTTTTTATATGTTAACTTTGAGGGTTCCTTTGGAGGCAACCATTTGGGAATTATCTTATCGTGAAGTCTCCACAAACCATACTGATTGGATAAGTGCTTCTCGAATACCACATATTCCAAGACATCTTTGGAAAGAATTTCACTTCCATGCATTAACCTGCCAAACCGATCGTAGATTGCAAGGATCTGAAAATAATAAAAATAATATCGTTTATTTTCCAATTCAAAAATAACAGGTAGAATGCACAGTCACAATAATTGGAAAAGACGTCAAAAGAAAAATGGTTACAAATACAAAGTTACAGAGGTTAAAAAGATAGAAACTACAAGAAGAATTCACTAAGGCTATAACAGGTCCTCTGAAGTAATTTTTTTTTTATTTTATTCTTAAAAATACTGATACTAGGTGCTACTTTTATACTATCATCTAGAGTATTATAAAACCTAAAACAGTTAAAATAGAAACTTCTCTGGTAGGCTGCTGTATGATGAGGCGGTGGCAATAATCTAGAGTGGCCTCTAGTATTATAATTATGATTAACTTGGCAGCTTTCGAAGAGGTGCCTATTTCTATACACATATGTACAGGCCTCCAGTATATACAGGGTGTCCCACAATTCAGTTTACAGCAAATATCTCGCTTATTTGAAGAATTAGAGATTTGATCTCAAAACAGCTTTTGCATGTTTTGGAGTGACCTTTACAATGAAGCTCATGACTTGTCTACAGAGTGTCTAAAAAACAAAATTTTGGAGAACTACATGATTTTTTTAAATGCTACACCCTGTATATTTTTTTAAATTCTGAATCTCCTCGTTCTCCCCTTTTCAACCGTATATCATTTAGTTGAGATTTCTTGCGGCGTTGCCAATTTGTTCAGTATTTTGTAGTTAAAATAACAACATTTTGAAAAAATCTCATACATACATAAAAACAATTAGAAATATGAAATTAGAAATTGCAACATATGTTCGAATTGTGCTTCTCCACACTGTATACAAGCTTCGAATCGTCGCAACAGTTCTCTGGTACAAGCGGCTGATATCATTTGCGGCGTTATGATACGGCGGGCTTGTCGAATCCTATTTTTAAGTCTACGGGACGAGTTTGATATACAATTTCCTTCAGATAACCCCACAAGAAAAAATCGAGTGGGCTTAAGTCAGGGGACCGTGCTGGCCATCTAAAACGGCCCCTGTTGCCAACCCAACCGTTAGGAAATACGTTGTCAAGATATTGAGTAACCACATGAGCATTATGGGGAGGAGCGCCGTCCTGCTGCCATATCATAGTACTGCGTTCTGCTAGCGGAATTTCATCCATTACTTCTGGTAATACATTTTTCCAAAAATCCAAATATCGTTGTCCTGTTAAGATGTTTTCATAGTTCTTTCTTTCTTTTTGTTTTATCTAGGAATTTTGTATTTTTTATTCAAACCATATTTTGTAATTTGTATTTCCTGTAATTGGGTAAGCCTGTTGGAAATAAATGCCTATTTATAAAAGCACGGGCCAATCAAATATCCATTAAAAAGGCCACACCAAACGTTTATGCCCCAGATATTGTGAAACCATGTTTCTTGAACCCAGTGGGAATTCTGTGCTGACCAGTAATGGGCATTGTGCTTATTTACTACACCATTATTATGAAAACGGCTTTCATCAGTCCAACACACTTGTATTAGAGCAATAAATTCTAATCTACGCTCGAAATAAGTAGGTTGTAATGCTTGCACTAAATGCATTTTAAAAGGGTGGTACCTATGTTGCTTCAAGATTCTTTGTACAAGCCCAAGCTCCTTAGCAAGAATACGAATAGAAATTTTTGGATATACACCAACATATGCCAAAACGTTTACGTTATTTTCTTCAGTTTTAGCTCAAGTGGGAGTTGTGAATCATTTCTAGAAAGGATCAGTGCGAATTTTCTGCTCCAACTTGTAAAACGCCATATGTGACGGTGAACGACGCTCAGGGAAGCGATCGTGATATAAACGGGCGACGCGGCGTCTCTAGAATGTCTTCACGGCATTTTTAAAGAAATAACGATAATTATTATTAATTATTATTCTATCTATCAATCACTTTGACGTAATTTCAGCTATAATGATATCCATGGAGATGACAACTAATTACGAATAAAGTTGTGATGGTAATAAAACGGAATTATTGTAAATATAGGATATCATATAAATATCATAAAATACTGAATAAATTGGCAACGTCGCAAGAAATCTCAACTAAATGATACACGGTTGTAAAGGAGAGAACGAGGAGATTCAGAACTTAAAAAAATATATAGGGTGTTGCATTTAAAAAAATCAAGTAGTTCTCCAAAATTTTGTTTTTAGACACTCTGTAGTCAAGTCATAAGCTTCATTGTAAAGGTCATTCCAGAACATGCAAAAGTTGTGTTGAGATCAAATCTCTATTTCTTCAAATAAGCGAGATATTTGCTGTAAACTGAATTGTGGGACACCCTGTATATTCAAAAACTGTTACAATTTTGTTTAGCCTGAAAGCTTGCCTACATGTTTCTCTGCGTTGAAGTTTGCATATTATTCTAATGGCAAACTTTTGAAGAATAAAGACCCTATTTACTTGACTGGAGTTACCCCAGCATAATATACCATATCTAATATGACTGTGAAAGTCAGCATAATAAAGTGACATAAGGGTGACAAAGCCACATTGCTTCGATAAAAAATTAAGCCCATAACAAGTGCTACGTAGTCTGGAACACAGATTATCAACATGAAAACCCCATTGCAGCCTATGATCCAGACCTATGCCCAGCATCTTAGTACTTTTTCCACAGCTAAGCTCATCCACAGTACCCTCAAAAAGTTCAAAATCACTATCCCCAACATGTCTAGACAGCGTAAAGCATACTAACACTGTTTTATCTTTATTTTGTCTTAAAAAAAATTTTCCAGTCCATAGGAGTGCTTTACTATAAACATCTTCATATTCTGCTTTCAGAGTAGATTGATTATCCGCAGTTATAAGGATATTAGTATCATCTGCATAGCAGACGACCTTAACATTTTCCGTACTGATATATTGACTCAGGTCATTGGCAAAAATTAGATACAATAACGGGCCCAAGATTGACCCTTGGGGCACTCCTTGAGAGATTCGCTTAGTATTTCCTTCCACTTTATTAGTTTTTGCAAATTGATACCGATTGTCCAAGTAGGACTTTATTAGATTGTAAGGAATACCTCTGATACCATAGCGATACATTTTTTCTAACAGTATCACATGGTTTACGCAGTCAAAAGCCCGCGAGAAGTCTATAAATAGACCCGACACAAGCAAGCCGCTATCCAGAGCATCCACAATTGATTTTACAAAGGAACAGAGGGCCGTTTCCGTGCTGCGACCCTGAGTAAAGCCATGCTGGCACGATGAGAGCAACCTATGTCTATTAAAGAAATTAGTTAATTGTTCATTTATTGCAAGTTTAAAAATTTTAGAAATGCTGGACAAGAGACTGACAGGTCTATAGTTATTATAATCATTTGAATCTCCCTTCTTATAAACCAGTATCATGCATCCTAGTTTAAGTTTATCAGGAAACTCAAAATTTAAATTATATCAGATAACCAACCATTTTGGTTTTCATTTCGGAGCAGAGTAAATCTTTAAAATATTTCAATCTTGATTAATCAGTATGTAAAGGATAGAGATGCTTATTGGTCACAAGTTTGATCAACTAAAGCAAAACCTCTCACATGGCCTCAGGGTCATCTATCTGCCAAGAGTCTACCCAAATGAAAACTGCAAATAATGCTTTTGATCTCATATTTATATAATAAACTAGCAGATATGAAAAAAAACTGTAATAACTTAATTTTACCAAAAAGCAGATTACGCAGATGACACTAAAGAATTTAAATTATATAACTCTCTTCCTCCTAGCATATGTGAACTTGACCTAACAACTAGCTTCAGTGCTTCAACCTAACTGAGAAGCAATTTCGGGTTCAAACATCGAAGGTGACCCATGATGCCATTTACAGTTTCCTTGACAGGGTATATCTCAGATTGCATCCGGGTGGGACATGTGCGGCGGTGTTCTGTAATCTCTCCAAGCCATTTTATTGTGTGGATCACAGAATACTGCTCGCGAAGCTTGAGAGATACGGCTTCCGGGGTGTGGCTCACTGCTGGCTTAAATCTTATCTTGAGGGGCGTTCTCAGACTGTGCGAAGTTCAAGAGAAAGGTCTTCTGTCTTGGGAGTTGACTGCGGAGTTCCACAGGGCTCAGTTTCTGGGTCCTATCCTGACATTGTCTACCTTAAAACCTCAGGACTCTACCATTTTTGCTGACGACACCTGAATATTGTCACAGAATAGGAATCTGGTAGGACTTAAGGAAATTATAGTGAATGATCTGAGGATTATTAATGAATGGTTTAACTCTAATCCCCTTTGCTTGAACTTGACTAAGACTCACTTTGTTGGGTTTAAGTGTGATGTGGCAGAGCTGCTGTTGGATGAGGATCCTCTTCCAGATGCTTCAGTGTCTAAGTTTCTTGGCATGCTAATTGATGGTAAGCTTAATTTTGAGGACCATATTTTAACCTTGAGTAAGAAAATGTCAGAGAGATTCTTGTAGGCCACATTTTGTGGCTCAAATTTTTTTAACCCTTACATCGCTTTTTATTCTGTACACATCTACTCTTATTTTTAAAGATCGTTTTAGGCTTCAGGTTCCTTCTGCTTTTTACAATACTCGTTAGACCTCAATTTACCTCTACCTATCCCAAGGACTACTTTAATCTACTTAATTAAGAATTCTCTCATTTATGAGGGTCGTAAATTATACAATCACCTGCCGAGCAGCCTAAAATCAATACAGACTCTAAAATCTTTTCGCTTTTTACTTAGCAAATTGCTTCTGAGTAAAACATACTACAATTTGGAGTTCTACCAGGACACGCTATGAGGTATTCTTAAATTTTTCGGTAATGAACCTTTTGTTAGTGTACATTTGGCTTTCTTTCTGGTTATATGCACATTGCCATAGATTGCTGCTTGTTAATGTTTGGTAGATTGTGCAAATTGTGGATGTCCCTGCTAGAGCCATTCTGCCTATCAGTTATTATCAAGTGTCCCTCAACAAATGCAATGAGTCTGCTGAACAGAACCCTTTCAATAACCCTGCTAATATTTGACAATAAAGAAATAGGCCTGTAATTACTTTCTTAATTTTTTTATGAATGACCTTTACTTGAGCGAACTTAAACAGGCTTGGAAAAACATCCATTGAGACAAACAAACTCATAACAAGGGATAATTAAAGTTAAAAAGCCACACATTTTTAGAGCTTCCAATATGTAAAATAAAAACTGAAATTAATTGCTAAATAAGCAGCAACACTTTAAATGAAACAGAAATCAATACATACATACCTGTTGGGTATGAAATCTGACTGTAACTTGAGCAAATATATTGTCAGGAGTTATTATATCTGTATGTCTTGCATGGACAACTCTTGGAGGTTCAACGTCTTTAATGTATTTCCAATGTAAAGTCTTGTTTTCCACATTATGCATAACTTCAGGATATGCTCTTTCAGTGACATATTTAATAATATTGTCTTTATCTTGCGCTGCCATAAGCTCGTGCATCTTTATATAAATATCTGTTGCTTCTTTGCAAAACTTAGAAGCATCAAAGTCCTCATCAAATTGACGAATTTTTCTAATAGATATCATAGATTTAGTTTTCTTTTCAAGAAACTCATAACCTTGCTTGGCACCCTAAAATTAGAGTAAACATTATTCAAAGTTAAGAGACCAAAAAATGGTAAAAACAATAGATTGAAAAATGCTTTTAATTTTGATTCTTAACTCAAGTTGAGATTTTATTCTCCAAAAGTTAATAAAAGTATAGTTTATTTCAGACAAAATGAACACGGTTAAACATCTGAATAGATTCATGTATGGTAAAAAAATTAAAATTTGGGTTTTCTTTAGAATAAAAATTATTAGCGATGGATTATGGCATATATCATAAAATTATCTGTCCATATATCTGAATTAGAATGAAATACATATAAACCTAAAGCTACTAACACACCTGTGCAGAAATTGCTGAAACTTTACCATCCCCTTCAGGTGGAACATATGGTTCAAACACTTGACCAGTGGCTGATATAAAATATTGGTGTTCCATCCAAGGCCTGGGAGGTAATAGGCCCTGTTCCTTCAAACGAGACCTAATCTCTTCTTCCGATAAATCTTCAGCTTTTTCTCTGTAGTTTGGTAAATCGATTTTAAATACTTTCAAACGTCTCAGAAGCTTCCACTTTGGATCCCAATGTTTTGTTCTACGATGTCTCACAATTTGTGAGTTTATATTAGGAATAGTTAAGAGTCCAGTTATTTTCTCCTAAAACAATTAGAATGTAATTATTTTAGAGTTTGCTCAAATCTTTATAAACTTTACCTGCAGCAAGCGGCTATTTACACTTAACACAGCACCACGGAGTGCCATTTTCGTAACCTTTCGAGGCCTTACTTTTTAAAATAAACGAAACAGATATATCGCACTGAAGAAATCAGATCACAATTACCGTATTATATTGTAATTTCAAGAATACTAAAAGATTTATTTGCTGTAATTTAAGAATAAAAAATATAGCAATAATAACCACAACATAACCTAGCCACTTCTTCTTCTTCTTTTTACTACACACACTGCCGATACCGATATTTAGAGCTAACCCTAGCACGGCCGCTAATGAGCCTACAGTTTACCGATAGTAGCGTCTTCTGACAGCGATCTGTTTCGACCTTTTCTGTTCGGTTCCACGACACGACCTGTCGTTGGCCGAATCGGCGGCAGAATTACCCATGTTTTCGCGGTACACTAGTACACTGGATCACGTCCAACCGTTTGATAGGCAGTCGTTAGATAGTCTGTTTGTGATGCGAAGGTTGCTGGTTCGATCCCCGTCAGTGCCAAGCTATATTTTTAATTCTTTTTTAGACATTTGTAAAACGATTTTATTTTCTTGAGTTTGGGTATGTCATGGGTTAGTTTTGGTTAGTTCCTGTTTGGTGTGCCCCGTAGCGAGCGAAGCGAGCGGAGGGCTATGCGAAATAACTTAATTATTGCCATTATTCGGCCAGTCGCCGAAGACGACCAGAAAAGATGAAATCAGACCGCTGTCTGAAGATGCTAGTTTTACCCCATCTTGAGTTTTACCGATGTCTTCGCAATGCAAAGAGTTTTTTGGACGTACCTTGGTGGTTCAGTGGTTAGATGCTGGGCCTGTGATATGCCGGCCCGGGGTTCAATTCCTGTCGATTTTTAATTTTTTTAAGACTATGTTTGTAATTGTATATTTTTTCATTTTGGGCATGCTTTGGGTTGGTTTTGGTTAGTTTCTGTTTTTTGAGCTCCCGCCCCGAAGCGAGCGAAGCGAACGGAGAGTCATGAGTAAAGTGAAATAATACATTGAACTCATTAAGTGCCGTGCTAGGTGTAGCTCCAAGTACTAACTACACCGAACATTAACGTCTATTGCTTAGACAAGGAAATCAAGGGATTATTTGTCTTTGGTCTATCGTTATTGTTGGGTGCTATCACTGCTATCGATAACGATTACCGGCTTCTGCTTCATTTACGGATAGTCGCAGGTACAGCAACTAATCAGCCTGACCAATAACGCATGGCCCTCAGTTTACCGATGCCATGGGTTTTATTAAGACAACGCCGATGTTTTTATGGTGCAATGAGTTGCCGACAGGTGCTCTGATGGTTCACTAGTTAGATGCTGGATCTGTGATACGGCGGCCAGGGTTCGATTCCCGTCGATGTTTTTTTTTATTTCTTTTAAGGCTATGCTTGTAATAAGTTTTATCTTCATTTTGGGCATGCTTGGGTGTTTTTGTAGGTTGCGCCCCCGGAGCGAGTGAAGAGAGCGAGGGGGGGGGGGGCATGCGTGAAGTGAAATATTAGACATTCAAAAATAGTAAACAAACTCTCTAAATAGTAAACAAATAAAGTCATTGCGTGTTTGGTCAGGCTCATAAGTTGTCCTCCGGCGGCTAGCTCCAAGCTTCTGCACATACCAGTTTGTCAAACGTTATAAGTGCATTTGCTTGAGATTACCACAGCGATGCCCCAAACAAATTTGTCCGAAGCCATTGCTATTGGCCTAAAAAAGATCCGAATTTTCGGATTTTTATACAATTTTGCCATTTAAAATCGTTTTTAAACGGATTTTAGACGATAAAAAGCATATTATTACTTTAAATTAAACAAACTGTCATAAGTATAATTCACATGCCCAGAAAAGTAAGATATCGATGGCCCAGACGCTTAAAACAATATTGTCATAGCACTCTTCTAAAATTTGAAAAAGTTGGTTTTTGACTTTCCCAAATCAAAGGATATCGGCGCACGATTACTAGGTAAATAAGCTGTTGTATGTATGTTGATGTTATTCCTGGTGGCATTATATTTTCGTGTCGAAATTGTGCATTGAATTAATCCACTGAGTCTATCTAAGAAGTACGGATCTTTTCTTTTGACGTCAGAAATTCTGACGTAACAGCGCAATAGCCTTGAATGGACTATATCATAGTTTGACAGAGGAAAAATATGAAAAGATTATAGCCATATACGTATATGATTATAGCATACTAAATTATATTTATATAGTTAAAAGTACATGATATAATAGGTATAATTAATATACTTAAAAGATAAAATTTAGTAAAAATAATACAAATTTATCTTAAAAAAATAGGACTTGTCTTGAATACTGCCAGGTCTGCTTTATCTAACACCGTGTTTGCTTGCTTTATATCGTCATCAATGGCACTGATTAGTTCGTCCAAGGACGAAAAATTTTGTTCGGGCCTCAGATAGCCTACAATTGCTATTCTCAATTCTTGTCCATAAAAGTCTGAATCAAACTTATGCAATAAATGTGTTTCAATTGATTTTTTGGTATTGTGATAAAATGGATTCCAGCCAATGCTCATAACCATTTTATATACTTCTCCGCCGTTTACCTGGCCAAACCCGTAGTATACTCCAGTTGTCAAATCTTCAGGAAGTTCATTAACCACATCTTCAGGGAAATTGGCTGTCGGACAACCTAAGTCTTTTGATCCCCTACCAAAGCCCTTGACCACCATGCCCTTAATAAAATAAGGTAAACTCTGGCCTGACATCGCTAATAGGCCTTCGATAAAAAGCCGGTCAGGAAAAACGGGAACTGGCGATGACGACTGCGCTGTTGAAGGCTGGACCCTCTACTCGGTTATCGAGAACCTGTGTGCATAAAACAAATAATCAATTACTCACTTTGTTGTTAAATTTAGTGATTGTGCAAAATTACCGGTCACAAAAATGCTGGAAGTCGGCGGTGATAAAGTAAGTGTAATCCTTTTAATAGTCTATTCACATATAAGGCGAAAGTTTTATTTACAAACAAAGCACAAATATCCGTGTCCTATAAACGACCTTTTCACTGTAAAAGACGAATTCTTACTAATATTGATCCCACTACTCAAAAAAATTAACGACTGAGTAATGATGGCCTTCTTGTGGGTTACAATAGATAATTAAGTAAATTTAATCCTAATAATTACCTGCCTATGTTTATCTTACTTTTATCAGATAGTTTAAATATGTAGGTACCGGTTAAGTATGTCGTGATTAGGATTACACGTTTCTGCAGAAAACAAAAGTTAATAATTTAATACAGTTGTGCTTAAAATGAAGGAATTTTTTCTCGTTATATTACCGGCATTGGTACATAAACAGATTATTTTTTTAATGCCAAATTACTTTGTTTTGCTGTTGTTAACCTCCGAAATATTAACTTTACTATTTTAATCTCCGATTAGTGAATGCTAAATTAATCAGTGCAGTGTTTTAAAATGTCAATTTGTCCTAGGTAAGGTACAAGCTTGGGTACAAGCACAGAAAATATAGAGGCACAGAAAATATAGTTACACCTATATTTTCTGTGGTACAAGGTACTGACATTGACACTTTAAAACAATCAAAACGCTCATTAATCTAGCCAACCATTAAAGTGACTAATTGAAGTTCAAATTACTGGCCCTAAATTTGATTTAAGTACATAAACTTTTGTATTCTGAATATCAACATTATATAATAAAGCTTTGCTCAGTAAAAAAATATCCCACTCCCTTCCCTTGTCAAAGTCACATACCCTTTTGTTGTTCCACAATAAGCATGAATACTATCAACAGTGTTGCCAAACCTGTCAGGAAAAATCACTTGTTCGTTCCTGGCAATTCCTGGCGGAATGCATTTTATGAAAATATGTACCATATTTTTCATAATTTTGTTAGAAAGGCTTTCTTATTCTTCTTATTACATGTTTTTATTTTTAGAAATCAATATCAATAATTCACGTTCTTTTAACTCAGAACAAGAATATCCCTGACAGTGGCGTAGCTAGAAATGTGGGCGCCGGGGGGCAAGCCTATCCGCTGGCGCCTAAAACAAACCTATATTTTGTGTATATACGCAAATTAATCAAAAAATAATACATCATAATATTAAACGTATATTTTTGAAGTGAAACTTCTTAACGCGCGCCAGGAGTAAAATTTGAAGGTCGCGATCCCGACACACGGCGGGCGAGCTGGCAGGGAACGGAAAACGGTCACGGACGTTTATTGTGATATCTTTGTTAGTTTACAAGATAAAAATACGGGATTTGCTCTATTACCTTGTCAAGACATAAGCGAAACTTTTATGAAGAATAGTTTTTTTTTCATTTAGGCCTTCCCTTTTTGTTAATTGAGTGATACCTATATTTGAAAAAACTTCTTTTTAACCAAATCCGTTAAGATATGTATAAGGCTAGGGCGTTTATTTATTGTGATATCTTTGTTAGTTTACAAGATAAAAATATGGGGTTTGCTCTATTACCTTGTCAAGACATAAGCGAAACTTTTATGGAGAATAGTTTTTTTTTTCATTTAGGCCTTACCTTTTTGTTAATTGAGTGATATATTTAAAAATAAAACTACTTTTTAACCAAATTTCAGGCTAGGGCGTTTAAGTTTAAGAAGTTTCACTTCTGATATGCGCACATAGTGCACACGCTTTTTTTTATTTACAGGAACATGAATATAAAATATATAAACGGCAACCAACCAACAGGTACATACATATTTAAATATAAACGTAAACTAAACATCTGTAACCTTAATTAATTAATTAAACATTGGAGTCTTTCTTCGGTTTTAAATCGACGTAAATTGATCGATTATTTGATCAAAATTAATTTTGGACAAATTCATTTTCTATGCTTAGTATTGCTAGGCTATTTAGACTTGGTACCTCCTAAATACGAAACTCTAAAAAACACATACTTTTTACGACCGAAATTTTCGGAATTTTTGTCTTTGAAGTCGCATGCCGCCTTACGCAGCGTTTTTACAAATTTGCATGTACCAAATGCCGCTGCGTCGGGATGCATATTTACACATCCCAACATACGACGGCACCAGGGTGCTGAAATCGGTTAAGTTTTGTAAGCGTTTGTTGCGCTACAAAAGCTATCGCGCCATGTCTTCCCGATGCAATCAATTTGCGGCAAGAGCCCTCGTGGTCGAGAGGTCTATATGGTTATCGGCGGCTATCGGTGGCCTGGGTTCAAACCCCGTTGCATTTTTTATTGTTTAGGTTAAGTTTCTAAACAATTTTTTTTCTTGATTTTGGGTATGTCTTGGGTTAGTTTGGCTTAGCACCTGGTTAGTTCCCTCTTTTTGAGCCCCCGTAGCGAGCGAAACGAGCGGAGGGCCATGCGAAAAGTGAAATATTATATAACAGCGTGTTCCAGGTGCACAAATCAGTGAGCTTTTGTAGCGCTACAAACGCTTACAAAACCTAACCGATTTCAGCACCCTGGTGCCATTGTATGTGAGGATGTGTAAATATGCCGCCGGGATATATCTTTTTATTCCACATAGAATAAATACCTGACACAAAATGTATTGGTTGGGTAAAAAGTTTAATACATATTTTGGTCTTTGATCTTTGATTGTGTTATAATTTAATTAATTTAAAAACTCAGTTAAGCTCATGAGCATTGTTAGCATTAGCATATTTATAAATTCGGAGCGGCGCCTAATTTCTCTTGGCGCCGTGGGGCCTTGCCCCCCCCTGGCCCACCCGGTAGCTACGCCACTGATCCCTGATCATTGAGTATATTGGCATTTTTCTGTGGCATGCTAGGTGAAATATTTTAGAAATACACTCAGTGACCAGGGTGCCAATGGGAGAATACCGTTTATTTCTCCTTACTCTCGGCTGTAGTCGACGATCTCCGGAAGGCGTGGAATTTACCCATGTCTTTACGGTCCAACGAATTGTTTTTAAGTGCTCTGATGGTTCCGTGGTTAGATGCTGGGCAGTGGTAACACGTCTTCATTATTTTTTCAAGGTTATGTTTGTAAAAAGTTTTTTCTTCATTTTGGGCATATATTTAATACTCCAAATATATGATTTTGGGCATGCCTTGAATTAGTTTTTGTTGGTTGTGCCCCCGTAGCCAGCGAAGCGAAATATTAGACATTCTAAAATAGGAGAAGGGAGCAAAGTATCGAATGTGCAAAGTTTCGAAAACGTTCGTTTCACTTTTCGCATGGCCGTCCGCTCGCTTCGTTCGCTACGGGGGCTCAAGAAAAGAAAACTAACCAGGTGCTAACCAAAACTAACCCAAGACATACCCAAAATCAAGAAAAGAATAATTTTGTCGAAAGCTTCGGGTCCGCTCGGGATTTTCGATACTTTGCACATTCGATACTTTGTGGCTTTCCCCTTGGCTTTCCCAAAAATAGTAGACAAACCCGTAACCGGAGATCGCCGAGTACAGCCGACAGTAACGAGAAATAAACGATATTCTGCTAATAGGATATGGGCAGAGTATAGAGAGATTGTATTTTAAAGATGGGGCATCTAGTCGATTTTCGTAGGTACTTGCACCGTCGGCTATAGTAAGTTTCTAATTTCGTTGATATTTTTTTATAATTTAATTTTTGAGTTTAATATATTGTTACGACTAGCAACCATCCGTATTTTTTTTTGTGCTACCCTATAAAACTGGCCTTGCTGCGTCCCGCGTCTATGTATGAGTCATCGCCCGCCGGCCGGCCGCGAAGTTTCAGGAACGCTGGAATTATCTCGATGGCCTGGTCGAGAATCATATAGAGTGGCCTCGGAACACTTCTCGAGTATTCGTGATAGATTTGAGATTGTATATAAGGAGCAGACCTAAGGCGAATAGTGAGTTAGTTAATCATTGAGTGTTGAATTGTAAAGAGCTATTAGTTGTAAAGTTATAAGAGTAGTTTAGTGTGTTCAATTGTATACAGTGGTAGTGAATAAAGAGAATATTAGTTTAAAATAGTAAAGTTGTAATTTCGTTCAGAACCCACGGGAAAAACGTAACATTTGTTTGTCAGAAGTTGGATGGTGAAGGGACCGGACTTGTGAAGTATTTTTCGAGGAAAGAAGAGGGTACAAGTAAGTCAACGAGACCGTTTTGACTGGTGGATTCTGAGAACATTTTATAACATTCTATCGTCAATACAAGGCAACAAACGGCAGAAATGACCCAAATAAATAAAATGTTGGCCGATTTCATGGAAAATCTAAATGCTGAGAGGCAAGCGGATCGGGAAGAAAGGCTCGCAGAACAGGACCGGCTTCAGAAAATTTTACAAGACCAAGAAGATAAAAGGCAAACAGAACAGGACGACCGGCTTCAGAAAATTTTGCAAGACCAAGAAGATAAAAGGCAAGCAGAACTAGACAGGCTTCAGAAAATTTTACAAGATCAAGAAGAGAAAAAGCAAGCGGATCGGGAAGAGGATGAACGTAGAAGGCAAGCAGAGCAGGACCAGCTTCAGAAATGGATGCTTGATGTAATTGTAGGCGAGCAAGAAAAATTACAGAAAATATTGGACGAGCAAAATGTGAAATTTAAAAAAGAAGTAAACAATATATAAAAGGAAGTTGGAACTGTACAAAAAGAAGTTGGGAATGTACAAAAAGAAGTAGGAGACGTACAGAAACAAATGAAAAATCTACAAGCAGAAGTTACCAGACTAAAACATCAAGTACCCACCGAGAGGGCATCCGCCTCAGGACAAAACATCAAACCTCCAACGTATGACGGTCAAACATCGTGGACAATGTACAGAAGGCAATTTGAAGCCGCTGCTGTTGCCAACGGTTGGAATAACGAAGAAATGGCTACATCACTAGTGGTTGCGCTTCGTGGATCTGCCCTGGAACTATTACAGACTATTCCCATCAGCCAACAGGGAAAATATGACATACTTACAGCTGCCCTGAAGAGACGATTTGGAGACCAACATAGAAGACAACTGTATCAGGCACAAGTTAAGTCCCGACATCAGAAGCCTGGTGAAAACCTGCAAGAGTTTGAGGCAGATATTAGACGTCTCATTCAATTGGCCTACCCAGGAGCGACAGAGGAATTTCAAGAGGATCTTGGTGCCCAATATTTCGTGGATGATATCAGAGGTCCAGAAACTCAGAAAATGCTACGCCTAGCCAAATTTGGTAACAGCCGTGAAGTTTTGGGTAGAGCCCTAGAAATCGAGGCTGACTTTGACTTTGGCTTAGAGATGTTACAGGCCGTAACATCTCTAAGCCAGCAATCAGGCACTCAGGAAGAAAATTTGGCGACCAGTTGTGAACTAACTGAGATGGACGTTTTTTTGAAGAAATTAACCGAAGTTCTTCAGGCCACGGGGAGATTCCGGGAGCCACTAGAAGTTAGGCCATATAACCGTAATCAGTGCTATAGATGTGGCAAGACTGGACATTTCAAAAGGGACTGTCGAATACAGATATTCCGGGAGCCACTAGAAGTTACACCATGTATCCGAAATGCTACCATTTAGTGCTATAGATGTGACAGGACTGGACATTTCAAAAGAGACTGTCAAATACAAAGACTCCGGGAGCCACTAGAAGATAGGCCACGTAACCGGAATGTTTCAAGTCAGTGCTATATATGTGGCAGGACTGGTCATTTGAAGAGAGACTGTCGAGTACAACTACGGTCTACATCTCCACCGAGAGACGCTAACAGTTCAAAGTCAAGTCAGGAAGGGTTAAAACAATATAACTTTAAGGCTAAGCTCAGGGTAGGAAGATGGCATAATAATACAGACGCCTTATCCAGAATATCATGCGAGGATAATTTAAACATTGCCAAAGAATAGACCAACGAAAAAGAATCACTCCCATTAGGCAAACCAAGTTTAAAGTTGATCAGCAGTGGACCACAGAGCAACTAAAGAAAGATCAGCTTGAGGATAGTGACATAGCACTACTTATAAAAGCTAAAGAAGAATGTCAACCAAGACCATGCTGGAGAGATATTTTCAACTAAGGGATCTACTTTTAAATCTCTGTGGGCTCAGTGGGACTCCCTGGTAGTTGAAAATGGACTCCTTAAACGAGCCTGGGAAAGCGCCGATGGAAAAGTAGTGAACACGCAGTTAGTGGTGCCAAGGAAGAGGGTATCGGAAGTCCTGGAAGAAGTACATATGGTGCTCATCTCGGAGTTAACAGAATGATTGACATGATCCGCGACATATTTTACTGGGTCAACTACTACCAGGATGTGAAAACATGGTGCCAGCAGTGTTCAACCTGTGCCTCAGATCAAGGACCCCAGACAAGATCAAGTGGGAAGATTAAACAGAATGATGTGGAACCACCGTTTGAACGTCTCGTCAGTGACCGAATGAAGGCTCGATATGACCTCCAAGCTAACTCTATGGGATTTCAGATGAACGATAAAGTCTGGTTGTATAATCCGCAGAGGAAGAAAGGAAGATCTCCCAAGCTAACGCCAGTATGGGAAGAAGCCCTATACAGTCATCAAAAGAATTAATGACGTAGTGTATAGAATTCAGCGTAGCTCCAGAAGCAAACTGAAAGTTGTCCACCTCGACAGGCTGAAAGCATATCACGGACATGAAGTAGCTGATCGGGACGATCAGGTTTAAGAGGGAGGTAATATTACGACTAGCAACCATACGAATGGTTGGAACGCTGGAATTATCTCGATGGCCTGGTCGAGAATCATATAGAGTGGCCTCGGAACACTTCTCGAGTATTCGTGATAGATTTGAGATTGTATATAAGCAGCAGACCCAAGGCGAATAGTGAGTTAGTTAATCATTGAGTGTTGAATTGTAAAGATCTATTAGTTGTAAAGTTATAAGAGTAGTTTAGTGTGTTCAATTGTATACAGTGGTAGTGAATAAAGGGATTATTAGTTTAAAATAGTAAAGTTGTAATTTTGTTCAGAGCCCACGGGAAAAACGTAACAATATAAATATATGTATATCTGATTGATTGTTGCCTATCAATTCTTGGCAAATTCCTGGCATGATAGCATTTCTGGCGAAATGACAGGCATTGCTAATCATTGGCTGCTGGGAAATGCCCAGGGTTGCCAGATCTTTTTTTTGGAGAATCTGCCATGTAAGCACTTGGTCGTTTTGTAGAGGTGCTAGGGGGATATATTCCCTGTAAGCCTTGTCGGAGCTCGATTTAATTAAGCTGCGCAAAGACTTGTACCTGGCGAGGTAAAATGAAAATTTATGAATCACGATAGGCCTTTTCTTTTTTGAATACGTTGTCAATGATTTCCTTGGTAAACCATCGAGGAAAGCGGCTACAAGCGCGGCGCCTTGAGTGGTGCTCAGGTAGCGAATATGGTATTTAGAATCTCATAAAGCTTGACATTAGTTACCGACATCTGTGCAATTGAGAACAGGCGACCAGTCAGTGACATTAGCTCATACATATAGCTGGGAAATTGGCTTTTTATCCAACCACGTTTTATATCTAAGAACGCTATCGGTAGAGTTATTCACTATATCATAAATGTGTTCACCTCCCGCTAATAAATTAGTATCATCAGCGTATGTTGTTACATTGCAATCAAGATTATTGATCTCAAGATTCAAATTATTGACAAAAATGATAAGTAAAATTGGTCCAAGTATACTTCCCTGCGGAATGCCCACTGTCCTTTGCAATATTTCGGATTTCGAGCTGATGTTGTCTTTCACAACGATAACTCTTTGGATCCTTTGACGCAAATAAGGCTTAAACCACTTGAGAGCATTTCCCCTTATACCGTATAAACCAAATTTTTTTCTATGTAAATCTGTATCCAAACAATCATATGCCTTTGTCAAGTCCAGGAATATCCCCATCGCCATGTCGCCCTCCTCTAAATTTTTCAAATTGTTCTGTGTGAATTGAAACAGCTGTCTGAGTGAATTTTCCTTCTGAATCTCAAAAAAGTTCTTCTTTTTTTATAAACTCAACTACTGCGAACAACTTTGAGAAACCCGGAAGCAAGCTAATCAGTCTATAACTGTCTGGTGTTTCTGCATCTTCTGTATTTTTGAATACTTTTTTAATGCCCTCCTGCAGTAAATCATTAAAATAATAATGGAGCTCTTGATATTCAGCTGTGGTTCTGCAGTAGTTGCCTGTTTATAACATAAACTTTATTTCTTGAAAAAGGAATAGCCATCCAGTAACCAGCATTTTTCTTGTATTAGTAGATATTCCAAATTATTTTTAATATTAAATAATATACCTAGTATTTCGCCTACGTATGAAAGGGGCGACACTGAAATAGCCATAGTCATATGGAGTCACAAACATTCACTCTGTAGGTATATTAAAAATTAATTTTTATGTTTATTAGCAGATTAGCTTCACCATAATTTCTATTTAAATATCATTAAGCTATAAAAGCTATCCTTGATTTTTGTACAGTAGATAAACGGTAATTTGCATTATCATCTTTAATAATTGTCGTTTCACCAGAGCCTTCATCTAATTATTTCACATAATTGAATCAAGCAGATATTATTTTTATCCCATTTTTTGGCTTTTAGAAGATATTTTAAATGAATCTTTAAAAAATACGTTTGTTTGTAGCGATAAGATATAGCCATAATGTGGATATCATTTGTCTTATCAACAAATTAGTTTGTGCTTGAACAGTGTCAGTGAGAGAAGTATTCATTTATATATTTGTTTCAACTATGAGTACGCTGCTAGAACGTGTAAGTTTATTTTTTTATTGACTGTTTTGTTGCTATTTCTATACATTTGCTTTAAACTGAGTTAGACTGAATATTCACGGCTGTTTATTTAACGGCATCCTTTACTTTATTAGCAATATGTCGGTACTTACTTTTAGTTCTAAGTGCTTTACATTAAGGTGCTGGTAAAAGTTGCAGTGTAACTTTATAAAATAGCGATAATCCTCGCGACTAGCCGTCCGTCTACTAAATGAAAATAGCTGACGTGACAACAAAAGTAGTATTTGTAATATTATATTGCATTTATTTTCATTTTGCCTCCCAGTTGGCTATAATTAGGTAACGATTTCATGGTTGCCAGAATGTTAAAAGTGTATAAAAATAAAATTATCATGGTCCAGGAAAGTTTATTCTTGGATTATTTTTACCGTCGATTTTAAGGATTCCATTATTACCAATCAGTTACTTCTTCTCTACTTGCGATCCCTTCTCTTCCTGGTTTAGTCATCAGATTTATTTCACCTTCTGCAGACTCCCAGTCTTCATCAGATAAAGATGGATTGCTTAAATGATGTAATTAAAAGAGGAATGCCGTCAGTTGATGATATTTTCTTGACTGTCATTCGAACTCGTAATGAGTAGACTAGCTATACTCAATTTTGAAAAAACGTAACGTCTTGTGGTGAGCTTCTACCAAACGTTAACAAGTTCACACATGATCACGACTATAGACGTGATTACATACACAAACATAAAATAGTGCCAGTTCAGCAAGCGAGTTGCATAGGTAATGATTCAAATTCACTCAATATTCAATAAATAGGATTGCCAAAAATTCGTACTCTTGAATGCAATTTTAAGCACCCACTTATCATCCGTTATTATTGAATATTATATTAAACAGTAATTAATATTATCAAATAGTCAAATAATAATACTGTATTCGATAACCTATTGATCTCAATGATACCAATCGTGCTCGTCAAAATTGAACATTGATATCACAAAGTTCTGAAAAACAGATCAATTATTAATGATGCAATTGATATTGTAAGAAAAATACTAATTTTAGTGTGCATGGATTTCGTAATTAATTATATAGTAATAGATTTCGGATTAGACTTTAACTAAAAGAAATAAAAAATGATTGTGTGTGCTTAAGATCATACGACAGAAGTGAAAAATTGAAAGAACATCAAAGAAATAGCATTTACCTGTTAAAACCTGGTAAGAAAATAAACAAAGAACATTTAATGGGAGAAATAAATCGATTAATTGCAATATGAGCAAATATTTTGAAAGTACCTACTTAGCACACATGCGCTATATACTTCGATGTTTAATAAAGCCTGACTTTGGCTTTGATTTGCTTAAGATGGAGCTGTCTACAAAAGTGAGTAAAAGGGGAAAAATTAAAGAATAACGCAGAGTTCACTAGGAAGTAATATCAATTTGCTATATACTGAAGCAACTATGAAAGTGGTACGTGAGAGCATTATTAAATCAAACTTCTCTCACGGTTTGATCTGATCAGCGAATCCAGGACTTTCCAGGAAGAAACCAACAATACTAAGACTTTTGAGATGTAAAAAGATAGACAGATAGTAGAATCGACTCCTCTTGTAAAGCGAGAAGACTAGACTTCTTCTGTCAAAGGAAGGACTTAAGAAAGAAAAGACTGATTGACTCTTCACATCGGCCTCGCCAGGAAAAAAAATTCCTCCGAAAAAAAAACCCTGTTAAACATTAACATATTCAAGGCTTTGCTTAAAACACGAGGCAAAGACCATTACAGACTGAGCAAATAAAATAATCAGAAAAAAAGTCAATCTTTTACCTGTGAAGGATTTGTTATCCGCTTAATGCCGACTAGGGTGCCTCGAAAGGCGATGAGATAAGCTCCTGTAAAGGGAACTAGGGACTATTCATGTGGGATGAAATTTTCATAAGATGCCATTACTAATGCCAATCAAATCAACTAAGGGTAAGGTAAAGGTAATGCGTGATACTCAAGAATGGGTCGGGTGGAAAATCCCACATGAGTAAAATCAATCAAATACTTCCACCACGACACCAAACACTGTCGCTACAAATGGCTGGCCAGTGAAGATTGTCCACGCGAGACTTTCCGGAACCAACGTGAAAAGCAAAGGGGCTTCCTCTAAAATTCCCACTTCAAGAATTACGACTGACCAATCGAAAGACAACTAGCATGTCACATGACACATCCAACAATGTTCTAACTGATTTCGAAAATAGAACTCCAGGATGTTTTCCTTTAACATCGATTTTCTCGTATTTCCCAATCTAGTACGGAATATTGTTATAGAACTTTGCTTATAGCAGACATATCGAGGTTTTCGAATCTGATATTGTTTTTTTTTAAATAGCTATGCGTTGGGGCGCTTACGATTAAAGTAGTTCACCATTTCGGCATTTTTAATCGCATCGATGCATTTTTTTGGTATGTTGTACCCGTAACCCTTCTTTTTAATGGACGGAAGTTTGATTGCTGCAAATTATTCGATTTTCTGTAATAAAATATTATGTGGTGACGTGTCGTGTTAAAGTTCGAATTGACAAAAGTTTAAGTTCAGCTAGCTCGATAGTTACACGCAAATCGAACAAGATCAGCAAGAGGCATATCTTCATCGCTCTCATCATTATCAATGGTCTCTAGAAATGATTTTCCTTCGGGTTCATTTTCATAATTTACATCATTATCGTAATCAATATCATCACAATCAATAGTTCCTTCATGCCATTAATTTCTTCCATATCTTCTTTAACAATCTGTTTAGTTTACTTGCAACCTTCTGTATTATTGACAAAAATAAAAATTGATGTTGCCACTTTTTTTAAATTTTCTTTGCGAGACACGTTAGAATGATTTACCTGCTCTGTCATTGTTAAACCTGCACCTGTTTTATTCAGAAGCTGGTATCATCAAAACATAAAATAGTCTCAGTTCAGCAAGCGAGTTGCATTCAAATGAATTCAAATTTGGGTATTCACATACTCTTGGATGCAATTTTTTATACAGTGACTTTTCTAAAGCCTTCGATAGGGTCGATCACGGTCTTCTCATTGTCAAGCTGAGAACACCGACCTCTATAATGGAGGTCGGTGGCTGAGAACCATGGGAATCAGTGATCCACTCTGGTCGTGTATTCGGAGTTTTATCACGGATAGGGTATTGACAGCCTGTCAAGTACGCTGGCAGCGTTTCAAGGAAGATTGAGATTCCTTCGAGGGTTCCTCGGGGTTCCCACTGTGGGCGCGTTCTATTCAATCTCTTTGCGACTGACGTCATTACCAGAATTTTTGTTGGTTGAGGTTGTGGCCTTTTTGGAAGAGTGTAATGCCACTAAAGACACTATTGCCGATTCTGAACTTCTTTATACTGAATATTTTGATGCAACGGTGGTAGTCGCAACACTGGACATGTCATTATAACTTGTTGAGGCTTTTTCATTTTGCATACATTTACTTTTATGCTTTTTTTTTGCTAAGCTTTCATCTAGGATCTTTCGCTTTTTAATTTTCTATTGTTTCCAATATTTCCGTTAAGCGTTAGAAATCTTATATTTTCAGTGCGTTCTCGCTTAATTAACAATGGTAATAATTTATTTTCTGGAAGATGGATTGTTAGTAATGATCTCCTATGGGCGTGGGCTTGCAAGGCAGCCAAATTTAGATGCTAGATTTGTTCCCTTGGGCATATTATGCAAGGTGATCGAAAAGATTTTTCTACTTGGAATAATGAATGCAAATCAAACTCTGCGGATGTTATATATGTAGACAAAAATGTACTTATTTTACGTTGTAGTACAGAGCTGCGTGTTATGTTGTTGCAGAGTCGCGCATGTATTCTGTGGTGTCCAAGCTGCAAGGAAGAGAACTTAAATAAGATTAAATCTCATGCATTGCCCAGCAACCAAAATACTAATGCATCTCTTTCAGCACTTCAGGTGGAGACTACATATCTAAAAAAACTGCTTAATGAAGTGAAAGATAAAAATGATCTCCTGAAGACTCATAATGCCCTTTTAACTAAGTCTATGGCTCAGCTTGAACAAGAACTCGCGACATTTAAGGTAAGCAATTCTATCAACACTAAAGCCAGCAGTTCATCTTCTGCCATGGGAAACATTGAGGAACTGTTTCAAGAGTACAATGAAAGAGAAATAAGGAAAAAGAATGTTATGATCTTTAACTGCTCAGAATCTGCAGAGAACATAAACAATCTGGTCCGTGATGTGGTTGCAAGTTGTTGTCCCAATGAACCTTTTTGATGCTGGGAGCTTTAATGCTCTCAGGCTTGGCAAGAAAACTGATCATAAGTGTCGACCTCTTAAGGTGGTATGCACTTCTGCTGATGTTGCCTCCACCTTAATAAAAAAATCCAAGAAGATCAAAAGTGTGCCTCCTCTAAAGCACCTTTCTCTGTCACATGACAAGACTCCAAATCAACTGCAGCTGCATAGGAATGTCAAGAAGCAATTGCAAGAGCGGCTTGAAGCTGGGGAGGAGGACCTGAGAATTGTGTATAGCAATGGAGTTCCAAAAATTGTGTCCAGCCATGAGCAGCATTTAGACTGAGTGATTTGTCTAACAGGAAGCTTGATGTAATGTATCAAAACGTTCGAGGTCTTAACAGTAAAACTCATGCTTTTTATAAATCTGTGTGAGGGAGAGTATGATGTTGTTGCCATGTCTGAAACTTGGTTGCGGGATGGTGTCTGTGACCAGGAGCTGTTCTCCAGCGAATACACTTTATATCGCAAGGATAGAAATTTGGAGGTTATGGGAGTCACTCGTGGAGGTGGAGTAATGCTTGGTGCGCAGAATGATCTATGTTCAACCAAAATTGATCTCAATAATCTGGAGGATCAGATTCCACAGGTAGATGTGGTTTGCTGCAAAACCAGTGTGGACTCTAAATTTATCATTATATTTGCTATTTACGTACCACCTAATTTCCAATTGAAACTTGCAGGTTTTTATTTCACTATATTTCTACTCTTAACTATTTACAGAACCAGAAAGTTTTAATTATAAGTTATTTTAATATCAATATTCAAGTTCCAGAACCAATTATTAATACAAAGTTGGCATTACTGCATGATTTTTTTAGCTTTTTCTGATCTGTGTCAATTTAATAATATTCATAACATACAAGGTAATATCCTTGATCTGGTGCTAATTTTTCATGCATTGTTGATAATAGTGTTTCACTTGTACCAGAGGATGCGTATCATCCTTCTATTGTTATATCATTTGAAACAGAAACAAGTAAGAATTGTAACTTTATAGCAAACCCTGAAAGTCTTAACTATAATTTTAGAAGGGCTAACTTTCCCATGCTATATCACCTTATCTCTGAAGTTCAATGGAATTTTCTTCATGAATTTGAAGATATTAATAAGGCAGTTTTTATAGTGTTTTAGATGATCTTGATTATAGATAACGTAAAAGTAAAAATCGCTATCCCAGCTGGTATACTGACCAAATTGTGGCAGCTCTTAATGAAAAGTACAGGTTGCATGGCAGGTGGAAAAGAACTAAATCACTAGTTGACTATAATGCGTATGAAGCCTTACGATCTTCTATAAAGTCCTATATTGATGCAGCTTATAAGGTTTATCTAACAGATACTGAAAGTTCTATACATCATGATCCCAAGAAATTTTGGAAATTTATACAACAAAAAAGAAACACATCTAGAATTCCTAATACTTTGAACTACAATGACAATTGTTTGTCTACTCCCCTGGAAATTGCGAATGCTTTTGCAAACTTCTTTAATAGTGTCCAGCTCCAGTCCTGACTGAAATCAGCAGATGCTGATTTCAGTCATTTACAATCTGCTTCTCATAATATTCATATAATGAATTAAATCATGAAGATGTATTAACATCCTTAAAAAAAACTAAAAAATAAGGAGACTGCAGGGTTTAACAGTGTGCCTTCTTTTCTCCTTCGTGATTGTGCTTCTGCTTTCACTGAACCTCTGTGCATACTTTTCAATTTGTCTCTTCGCACAAGCACTTTTCCCAATGCCTGCACACAAGCAAAAATTTGCCCTATCTTTAAGTCAGGTGAAAGAAATATGGTAGAGAACTATCGCCCAATCTCCATTTTGTCTTTGAGACCTGCATTTATAGCAACCTGTTTCACCAAATTAAACATCTTATTTTATCTAATCAGCATGGTTTTTTTCAGTCCAGATCTACAGTCACTAATTTAACATCATTTCTGCAGAACGCATATGAGGCTATAAATTGCAAATATCAACTTGATGTAATCTACACAGATTTTGCTAAAGCCTTCGACAAGATGGACCATGGTATTCTTTCCAAAAAACTTTATAAAATGGGCTTTCATAAACACCTGGTAGAGTTTTTCATTTCGTACTTATTGCATAGACCTCAGTTTGTGGAGTTTAATGGGTTCAGATCATCTATCTACGTCGCCTCAAGTGGTGCCCCCGAGAGGAGTAATCTTGCTCCATTTTTGTTTTTGATTTTTATTAATGACTTTTCTCCAGGTATTGGCAGTGAGTTTTTACTGTTTGCAGATGACATGAAGGTTTTTCGTCTTGTTAAGAGTTATCATGACTGCATGCAGAATTGCAGCTGCAGGCAGATCTTGATAGGATTTATGAATGATGTGAAGAAGATGTCAATGTAATGTAAATGTAAGAAGATGTCATTCTCCTTGCTCAAAGATGAGATTGACTTTGGCTACGTAATAGATGATACCACTCTTCCAGATTGTGACTCTGTTCGTGACCTGGGGGTCAGTGTTGATAAAACGCTTACCTTTAGTACCCATATAGATACCATCATAAGGTCTTCTTTAAAGACCCTAGGTTTCATTATAAGATCAACTGAACAATTTTCTAACATTTCGAGCAGGACAATTTTGTTTAACTCCCTAGTAAAATCACGCCTACTGTATGCTTCTTTAAAATGGTGTCCTAATTATGCCGTGCATATTACCAGGCTCGAATCAGTCCAGCGGAAATTCTACAAATACATTAGTTTCAAATTGGATGGTGTAAACCCTGAAAGGGGATTTAGTCAGCAGTTATTGCTTTCAAGATTTAATGCTCTGTCTCTTCATAAATCTACTATTTGTGGTGGTTTGGTGTTTTTGTTTAGAATATGCAGCAATCAAATTGATGCTTCAGATCTCTTATCAGCTTTGAATTTTGTTGTTCCCTACATCCATACAAGAAGACACAATGTATTTTATCTTAATACTTATGGCACTAATTTGGCCAAGAAAGAGCCCTTATGCGGTTTGATGTTGATCTGTTTGGCATGAGCAGTAATTTCAAATATGTACTCGTAGATAAAGTTAGGCTGTTAGTTATTTAAGCAACTCATGTTATACTACCTACTATTAGTTTAATATTGTACTAGTTAGTAAGTTTAATTTTTCAATAATTGTCTTATCATTGTGATTTGTTTCCTGTTAGACAATAAAACTTTGAATTTGAATTTGAATTAAATATGCGACTCCAATGAACCTCATATCGACTTCCAAATTATTTTGAAGCATTACAAAAGGATTCAATTTTCTGCTAAATTGAAGTCTCTATGTTGATCAGAACCGGAATGACGAGAAATTAACATACAAATGTCGTGCAACTATCCCAATTCCGTTACTATAGTTAATGAAAATTACATCAATTCACAGCATAACGGCTCATTGCTGTACACAAATATAATTTTATTTATGTTGTTTATATGGATTTTTTATGCTAAAGGTCTAATGTGCAAATTTGGCTAAAAGCCAATTTGGCAGTATTTATATTCAAGCATATTATAAACTTGGCGTCTGTAAATGCGTTGTATTTTATGTGAATCGCATGTAACAATTCGTGGCTTTTACATCATGAGTTATTATTTATTTAACAAACTGTTACACCATTTTTACAATAATAACGACAATAAAAGAACCTTTAATATAAAATAATCAATTACAAAGAAAAAGAAACAAAGCTGCTTTGAACAGGTTAAAGCACAGTTTAAAAAAAAAACTGATATTCACCGATTCGTTTAGCGGTCTAGGCTATCACAGAAATTGTTGTAAATTCTTAGAATTCTGGACCTAGGGCTATCATCAAATACTTGAGGTTTTTTCCAAGTTTTCCACCCATTTTCTGAATCAAATTTTATAGTATTCCATATGATCCACATTTAAGTATTCGCAGTTCGCTGAAAGGTCAGAGAAAATTGGGCAGTAATCTGGATCTCCAGTTTCCCTATAGTGCCGGTGCCGGTGTAGGTACAAACTTTTTTTAATGGTTAATTTTAGGAAATAGAAAAACGAGTTGGGAAAATTGATTAAAAGAATATGACCAACTATTATTCGCGAAAAAGCAAAACTTATGATCCCAGAATAGAAGAAAACTCTGATAATAAAAGCATGTGGGCAGTATGTCACATAATTCAAGCTAAATCTAATGAATCAACGCTTTGTCCGCTAGAGGGGGATTCCATATCAATAACAACTAATTTAATTATCATTATTCCTGAATTACTAAAATAATTTTTCATGCATGATTCCAGAAAATGACCAATCAATGTATCTAACTCCAATAGCGACTTCTGAGTTACTAGATCTTTGTAGTAATTTGACTTATGAATTATATGCCTTGCTCAACGATGACATCCCTAGCACAGTAGGTATCAACTTGTTGAAATAATGCATATATTTAATATGGAATAATGAAGTTCTAACCAATAAATTGAAATGTTTCATTGATTTGACTTAGTTGTCATACCATGAATCGGTGAAAGATGCAAAATTATTTGGCTTCATTAAAAATATTATCTAAAACCGGACATGTTACATGAAACATGTAAATTTACTATTAGATCGTATTTAAAAAATTAAGTGTACATATGGCACACCATTGTCCGGCCTGCAAAAAAAATTGTGCTTTGGAATCTACGCAAAAAAATCCTCGCTCAGAAATTCTTCAACCGCAGCCACTTAAAAAGTCAGTTATTGGAACTAACACAAGTGAGGATACTAAGACACTGCCTGATTTAGCTAATTTCAAAAAAAGTCTGCCTTTTTTATGGGAACATATAGTAAGTATGTGTGCGGTTACTATAAAACACCCCTGGGGATATTTTATAGAATCAAATGCCTAACACAGAACAGAACAGTTTAGGTTAGTAGCCCTATCTGGGATGACTGGTTTATTGCTTCTGGACATATTATACGAATACTGATTGAAACAACTGTATATGCATTGTAATATTTCCAGCATCTTCAGTCACTGTTACATTGACGACTTTAATCCTTTTGTAAGGCTACTGATAATAAATATTGTAAATTCGAATACACATTTTATTGTCTTTGATTCTGGAGCCGGAACCGTTGTTGATGAAATTCCAGACTTGGCACCATTGCTGAGATTACTTTCGGATAGTCCTAGATGTTCTGTTTATAGCATGAAAGACCTTTTATAGACGTAGTTGTAGAACCACCAGAAATGGTATAAAATAACCTCAAGTTAGATCTATCGAAATGAACATGTCTCCAAAGAAGTAGGATCTTGTTCAAGAAAGTAAAGAGGTATGGAAAGTACCAAAATGTATGCGAGAAAGCAACAAGGTAAACATCGACCAGATTAATAAATTTACACTGAATCCAAACTATAACTGAAATAGAATTAGGCAGAATGAGGAAAGAAAGTCTATTTGGAAAAGTTATTGGAACAAGGTTTTTATATGCTCAGTAGTCTCTGTGTTAATAATTAAGAGTCGAAGAACATTCTCATACGCATATTCTGTTTTGCCAATCGATCAAAATGACAAAACATCGTCATTGTCAGACTCTACTGCAGTCAGATGTTTAATAAACATTTATAAATGGCATTGAATGAATGCCTAGCAACGGATTTTCTAAATTTGTAGGTACCCTTCCGTAGTATAAATACCGTATCCATTCATCCAGATTATATGCCTTTGAGAGGTCAAACTACAGCGATGTGACTCTTTCAAAATCTCCAAAGCAGTAGCATAAAAGCTAGGAGCACTCTATATAGCAAAAAGTTGTATACACCTCATCAGCTCTTACTGCTCTATAAGGCCCAGATAAGACCATCTCTGGAATACTGTTTCCATGTGTGGAATAGAGCAGTAAGAGCTGATGAGGTGTATACAACTTTTTGCTATATAGAGTGCTCCTAGCTTTTGTGCTACTGCCTTGGCGATTTTGGTGACGTGATTAGTCAAAACATGTTCTTTTCTACGTTGATGCCCAGCAAGTTTATGGATGAGGCCAGGGTCAGTGTTTGTCCTGTCATTGATAAGTCAGGTCCTGCGGTGTTTGCTTTTTTTTTTAGAAGACAGCTGCTTAAGTCTTTCCTGCGTTGAACTGGACATTGTTTTCCTCACCCCATTCTACGATGGAGTTCATATCGTCATTAATGGCAGCAATCTGATTTTCTCGCTCGCGTTGGGAACGAGCAGCAGTCATTGGAGTCCGCGATATGAATGAAGATATGAGTGCTGCCGTAAGCTGTAAATAAAATTGTTTGTCCTGTCTACTGGATCGTTGATATAGAGCAGGAACAGCCTTAAGGAACGCCGGCATTGATTTTAAATTCCTCCGAGAGATGTCCATCAATACCAACTCGGATGCTTGGTTCCCTTAAGAAGTTGGAAAGCCATATTTGCTTAACAATCCGTCATGCCACACCCTATCAAATGTTTTGGATTATGTCGAGAGCCACTACACGAGATTCGCCATAGCTCTCGATGGCTTTGGTCCATAGGTAGATCACGTAAGTCAGGAGATCTCCCGTTGATTTGTGCTTGCAGAAGCCATTCGCTTATGATGCCTGATGATTCGAGATATTTTAATAGCTGTTCGTTGGTCAGTTTCTCCATGACTTTTGACATGATAGGAACTAAGGCATTGGACGGTAGTTATTTGGAATCGTTTTTTTACCTTTCTTCGGGATTGGTTGCACCTGAGCTGAGCGCATTTCCAGCCCTAAGGAAAGCATGCAAATCGATAAGATAGGAAGAAAAGCCTGCATAGTGGAGCTGTTAGTTCAGCAGCACATTTCTTAAGCACTATTGCGAGAACGCCATCCGGTCCTGTCGCCTTGTTAGTGTCTAGGCTTTTGAGTATTCGTTTCACTTCGCGTTGACAAAATACCAGACCTGGCATTGAGGAATTCACTCTCGGGAATAGTTGGGGAGTCTTTCCTTTGCTGCAAACATTTCAGCAAGAATGTTCGCTTTTTCTTTGGCCGTTTCCACTGTTGGTCAGTGGTGGGATTGACGTCTTTGGGAAACACTGATTGACAGTTTTGGCAACTGACCAAGAGGATCTTGATCCGTTAGGACAATTGAGAAGCTTGCTCTTGATATGCTCGTTATATCCCTCCTTGCTCTGCTTTTATTTACAGGTTCCAAGATACTGACAAGACCTACAACTTGAAAAAGAAGGGCAGTAAAACTGCTAAACGTTCTGATTGAGTCTATATCCCGTTTGATGAATAAAACTCTATTAAAGACATAACAAAGCCCCAAGATCGAAATCCATTCATACAGCGATCATATGCCTTTGAGAGATCAAACTACAGCGATGCGACTCTTTCATTTTTATCAAATTTGTTTAGTATTTGTTATACGCAGTGGCGGCTCGTGACATATATTTTGGGAGGCTCTTTACAAGCACAAAATTTGTAGCAAAAGGAAGATATCGATATAAAAGTAAACAAGAAAGCTGCCAATGTCTTAAAATAGTACTTATAAAAAGAATGAAAATTGAAAATAAACTTCCCAATGTTCTCTAAAAACATTCCATCAAATAATGTTTATGAACTTCACTTCATGGCTAGCGCAGAGAGTCTATCTTCTAAATATGAAAAAAATCACTTAAATATTCCGCAGTGTATTTTGTACTTTCAGATTGAGAAGTACAAGAACGCGAGGATGCTGTTTGCGCTTCCATAACCACTTTCCAAAAAACAATGGATAAAAAGTCAGTCAAAATTATATATTAATTGCCGGGTACCCGGATCGCACAGACACATTAACTTTAACCCAAAAATCAGACCGCCGATAATAAACGTTACGACCTTCCATCCATACACTAAAGCTTGACTCTTGACTTACTCAAAGAAAGTCAAAGTTCAATCCCCTATCGTTGCCTCACCCTTCTGTCTATGCTAAACTAGTAACTAACTAATCATAACAAAATCTAAAAATAAAATTCGTCTGGGCACAAGAAATGTGTGCCACATTGAATAAAAGAAAGCGCGAGTTTTAAATTCTATTAGTGGGAGTGAGAGGGAGTTACATTTAAATGCCGTACTATGGACAGATTCCACGGCACATTCTAATAAAAAAGGATGATCGGGATCTGGCTGTCGACGGCACGCACGAAACATTGCATTAGGGATATTATATGTTGCGCCTTTGTGGAGCGGACGTTAATTAAATAGGGAATTTATAAGTATGTTAATTCGGAAATTTGATAAAATATTAAATCGATATATTTTTTTGTTTTTCACGAGGGGGACACGTGCTCATGTGCTCTTATATACAAGCCGCCACTGATTATACGTAATTGTTTTTGCCAGCTCAATTGGACATTAAAGATTTGAATATGACCTTTTTTCAGGTGAAAGGGCATACCAGAGCAGGAAGCGATTCCAAGGCGTTTATTGAAGCAACCAAGCGCGATGCCCTCCTACTTCTTGAAAGTGAATTGAGTGGACTGATCAATTCCGCACCACCATCTCAGCAAGAACGAGTACGCACAGAATTCAATGGTTTTACAGATCTTTTTAAAAGGTATATCTTTCAATCATTGTCAAATAGTTTATTACTATTTGACAGTAAATCTCGTGAGAGAAGCTCTGGATAGATAAACCGAAACTGACGCTACACAGCATATTTCATGATTCGTTATTTGTCGCTCAGTTTACCTTCCAATCATCTAAAACTATCTTAGTTGCAATTTCCTCTTTTGGGGAATTTCTATTTAAACATGGTTTCTGGAGCATCAGTATTTTGAAACTTGACAAAAGCCTTTGCGGGAGATATTTGAATTATTTATTACTGCAATATGAAGGAAAGGTATTTTAAATATCAAATAAGTGTTAATAGCAACGCATCAGATTCACAAGTTTTGTTTTAGATTTTTAGAAGAATCTGGTCCATCACTTAACTGGGATAAAATAGAGAAATTACCAGAAGATGCCGTCAGAGACTACGGTTCATTAGAAACTCCAACTGCTGATCTTTTACATCAGATGCTTAATAAATTGGTAGTTGTCAAATTAAACGGTGGCCTGGGAACGTCGATGGGGTGCTATGGACCTAAATCTGTGATAACAGTCCGAAACGATTTAACTTTTCTTGATTTATCCGTGCAGCAAATTGAGGTATGGCAAATTTGAATTTAAATCACCATTTCACTTTACTAGATTAACATATTGTATGCGATATTTTGATATTAAACAATCACAAATAATATTTTTATTATTATTCTTTCTTATGATTTTATAAAGTATTTTTCTTCTTGCGTCAGCGAACTTAAAATAATAAAAAAAAATGCTAATAAAGACAGTCGTTTGCACCGTTTATTTTAAATACCTATCACATATTTTGTAAATAAACATTTAGAATCAAAAATTAGTAAGTTGAAATTGTACGCTAGAAACTACACACTTTTTCCTAAACTTTAATTTTCATATTAAGCCAAGTGGCTATTAACTATTTAGTCAATTTTGGTGTTATTGTACTCATGAGCATTATAAGATCCTTTACACAAATAGTGCACTATATAAAAATCGGCCTTTCCTATTGGTCGATTCGCATTGCCCTCCGCTCGCTTCGCTCGCTACGGGGGCTCAAGAAAAGGAAACTAACCAGGTGCTAACCCAAACTAACCCAAGACATACCCAAAATCAAGAAAAAAACTGTTTAGAAACATAACCTTAAAGAAAAAAAGAAAAAACAGCAACGGGGTTCGAACCTCGGCCGTCCAGGTGACACCCAGCTGCATAAACCTCTGCACCACCAGAGCTCTTGACAAAAACCGATTGCATCACGCAGACATAGCGTAATACGAGATGGATCGACCAATAGGAGAAGTCGATTTTTACATAGTGCACTGTTTGTGTAAAGGATCTTTAAATGCTACTCATGACATAGTAGTAGTTTTTGATTCAATGGCAAAAAATTAACTATAGTGGACTTACATAGCTATTTAAAGGAAATGCACGTAGCTTGCGTTTTTTCAACTCTGGACCCGGTTATAGGATTTTACGTGTTAAATTTTCAACCCCATGATAGGACCTTGTTTACTGTATCGATACACCTGAAACTTAAAACAGAATCAGATTAGGGTTTTTAAATTAGGTCAGCTCAATAAGTATTCTAAGATATCCGCGGAGATAAGTGTTAACGCGATTGCTTTTTGATAAAAAGTATTTTTTAATGCGCTCTCTATGTCAAGTTTACAAAAAGCAATAGTATTTTTTTCATTTACCTCCGTAGATATTCTAGGATGCTTATTGAGCTAACGTAATTTAAGACCACTAAGCTTTATCTGTTTTAATTTTGATTTGTTTCTTGACTCAATGGAGGCTGTACTGGCGGCACTGGGAACAACTAAACAGGTAATAGTAGCAAGTGATTTTAATGTAGATTTGGGCGGTGTTGAAATAAGGGTCATGCATGTTTGTGACTTGTTTGACTCTTTTGGTATGAGAAAGACCATATTAACTCCAACTCGTGGCAATGCATTGCTTGACAACATATTTGTGAGCGAATCTTTAGCTGTCCCACTTTCTGTTACTTTAGAATTAAATCTCTCTGATCACAAAGTCAATGTCAAAAATAGCTTTATTGTAATTCAACAGTCATAGTCCTTGACAAAGCCATACTTAGGAACTAGTTCTAAATCTAACTCAAATCAATAAGTCAATAAAAACGTTTAATAAAATCCGTCAATAGTCAAAAAAGACACAGATTACACATTAAAACTTAAGCTACAATCACAAATTCAGGTACTTTAAAGCAAACGAAATATTAACAGCAACACCATAAACAAAATACTGATAAAACAATAGAATTAAACACAAACACTCTAAAAATTATCCATGTAAAATTCACTTACAGAATAATACGCCTTATCAAGCAAAATACTGCGAACTGCATTCAAATTACTTTTTGAAATTTGTACAATGTTGGCAAATTTCTTATGTCATTTGGAATGTGATTAAATAATTTCACAGTCTCGTAAATTATAGATTTTTTTACCAGACTAGAACCAGTTATAGGCAGGGGAAGCAAGTGTTGTTGTCGTGTGGCCTACCTACCCTCGCGAATAGCGAACATCCTCCTATTTGAATAGACCAGACAGAGACTTTCTAAAATATACAGGCAGGGTAGTGTCAAATTTTGTTGAGATTACAAAGATAACGAACTGCCCTTTTCTGAGTTACAAAAAGAATGTTGAATACATAATTACTAGCAGATCTCCAAAAGGCTATTCCACATCTGAACCGCGACTCCTTCAGAGCATAATAAACTGTTTTACCAATAGTAGGACATAACTCAAAACCAGTGGTCTTAACAGCAAAACAAGCAGATGTCACCTTCTTACTGAGGGCAAGAATATGACTATCAAACCCTTTATTAATTATCAGACCCAGAAACCTTGCCTCATTCTGCAGTGAAAAAGGATTGCAACCTATAGTTACATTATCAATACTACCCCTAAAACAAATCAACTTTGTCTTTTCAAGATTCAACAAAAGACGATTTGAATCGTTGACTTTTTTCAGGTCATTTGAAATTGATGATGATAATGTTTCAATGTTCGTAGAGTGCTAAAAAATGGTTGTGTCATCTGTAAAAATCGTAAACTGTCCACGCTTGCCAGATCATTCACAAAAAATCAGAAACAACAAGGGACCCAAAACTGATCGTCAATCTATGGACTTCTCCTCCTCCGAAGCAACAGAATTAAAATGTACACGCTGTCTCCTGCCGGACAGATAGGACTCAAACCAAGAGTAGGCAATACCGCTGAAACCATAGTGGTAGAGTTTGCGAAGCAGAATTTCATGACTAACGCAATCAAAGGCCTTTGATAAGTCACAAAAAACCGCTGCAGCAACTCCACCACCATTGAGTCCCACGTACACCTCCCTCAATAAGTTATACATAGCATCATTTGTGCTACTATTTTGAACTGAATGAAAAATGTATTACAAACCGGATCACTAATTACTTCATCATTTCACTGACTGTCAATTTGGTTTCGAAAGGATATGAATACCACCCTCGCAATGGCATATCTTTGCAACAATTGCACGGTGGAAATTCGTGAATTAATCAAGGAAGTGCCTAGAATAAAAGAACAAATTAGTGAGCTACTGAGACTAAAACTTTACCCGCACTGGTAAAAGAGGTAGACCAAATTAAGGCAGAAATAACAGAGCTCAAAAAGGCTACAACAAACGCCATTCCAAGCTATGCAGAAGTGGTGGCGTATTTCACAAGAGATTCTAAGGCAATCAAAAGCGACCTGGAGATGCAGAACCAGAAAATATTGTCCAACGAATCCCTGCGATCTAATTTTAACCAGCCTTCGAATGCAGTGGCTACAGTGGAACCCACACTTATAGCAATGAAAGAACGTGAGCTGAGGTCAGCCAATGTCCTTATATTTGGGGCCGACAGTGAAGACTCTAACCAAAAAGTAGCCAAGATCTGAAAGTTGTGCTACTGCTACCAACATAGACACAGAAAAAATATAGTTTTTCCGGTTAGGGCGCTTCAGCGGTAATAAAAGGAGACCAATCAAAGTGGTCTTCCCCTCCAAGCAGGAGGCTCTCCTGGTGCTACGCAATAGGAATAAACTGAATACCCCCACAATGTACATAAAGAACGATCAGACCGGATCGCAGAGGAATTACATCAAACAACTAATGGCAGAACTGAAAGAAAAGAAGGATCAACGTCTGACAGACCTAAAATCAGGTACATTTAAGGAATCTAAAATTATCAAGCTCAAAACCACAGATCTCTCATCACTCAAAAAACTAGTGTCAGTTGGTCGACGGCCAAATCTCGGACTGGTCGAATTGTCATTCTTCTACACCAACGCTGGTGCACTCATGCCAAAAATAGACGAGTTGCGTGCTATTGCGACTAGGGACTCGCCCTCAATATCCTTATGAAACTTGGATGAATAATGAAATCGATGACACCCTGGTCAATATAGACAACTATAAGCTATTTCGATCTGATAGGAGCGAAGGGGCGGAGGAATCTGTATATATGTAAGAGAAAAGGTTGCAACAGTATTGAATAACCAATACAATATCTCACCAGCCGAATCCCTATGGATAACAATATCGTCCATAAGTAATATCAACTTTGTAATTGCATGTATATACAGACCTAGCTACACAACTGAGGATCAAAACAAAGCAATGATATATTCTCTCAAATGTACATTGGAAAGAGGCGTTCCACACTACATCTTTGGCGACTTCAACTATCCGGAGATCGATTGGCCGACCTTAGGACTGACATCAGCACAGGCGTATGCCTTTTTAGAAGGATATAAGGAGATGAACGCAACCCAGCTTATCAACTTCCCAACTCGGTTTAGAAGTGCTCAGCAATCACTTCTTGACCTACTTCTATTAAACGACAATAAACGTTTTTAACCTCTCTAGTCAGCCAGCACTGGGAAAGAGTGATCATATCACTATCACAGGTGCCACACAAGTCACAGTACAGAAAGGTACTGAAAAGAAACTTTTGGAGGGTCGACTATGCAGAAATTAACAGTTTTATCGCTGAAAATCTACAACGCATCCCTAATGCTTCTATCGAAGAACGTTACGCAACTATAGACAGCTCAATCATTATGTATATTCCACTCAGGCAAACAAAAATAAACGCACAAAATCCTTGGCAGACCCAAAACGTTTTTCATGCAGTTAAGAAGAAACGTAAGCTGTGGGATCTTTACTTAAAAAACAAAACATCATCGAACTACGACAAATATAAAACTGACACAGAGTTAAAAGCTTAGTAACAGAAGCCAAATGGAAATACGAGAATGAAATTGCAATGGCCAATGAACTTTCTACACATACATAGATAGCTAGGAATCTAACATCTAAAGTGACAAATATTTCGCTAAAAGACCCTACAACTGGAACCGTGATTGACGATTCGCATCTAGTGTCCGAAGTGATTGCCCGACAGTTTGATAGAGCATTCACTACCGAACCAAACGAAGCCTTACCGATTCTCTTTGCGCATTCACGAGTCGAAAATTCACTGGAGACTTACTTCTGTCACACAACAGAAAGATCTTGGAGTAATAATCTCAAGTGACCTCAAATGAGAGTGCCATATCTCAAAAATAGTGAAAAGAGCAAATACACTGATATACCTCACCAAAAGAGCCTTTACAGACCACTCTTCTGGCACTATACTGAAACTATACAAGACATACATAAGACCTCATTTAGAATTTGCTGCCTCTACTTGGAACCCATATTATACCAAGGATATCGAAATACTGGAACGAGTCCAGCGCCGTGTCACTAAGATACCCCCTGATTTGAAGGATTTACCTTATGAAGAACGATGCGCCATACTGAACCTCACAACTCTAAGAGCACGACGTCAACGAGGCGATCTTATCACCACTTACAAAATCAAAAGTGGCTACTACAGTGTACCTCTTGGCATCTTCCAGATAGATAACAACACCACTAGCCTAAGGGAATACAAGAGGAAGATAATCAAAAGAACGATGTTCCAAACTTTGTCGTCGAAATTTCCTGACCAACCGAGTGGTGAGTGGTGTACACTTGGAACAGTTTAGCTCAAAATACCGTCGATGCTCCCACCGTCAACTACTTCAAGAACAGAGTCGATGCCAATCTGAACAGTATCAACCTGGAGTTTGTGCACTATGGACTGTAACCTAAATAGGATATTTTTCTTTTTTTTTTGGACACCCTGTAGTTTCAGTGCGCACAAATCAGCACGTCAGTTTCATCGGGTTTTCCGCATACTGACGTAAACAATAATAATAATAATAATAATAATAATAATAATAAGTAATAATAATAATTTTGGACTCATTCAATGAGGGTTCTGGTCTGTTTCTCATTGTTCTGTGATCTCAGCAAGGCCTTCGACTGCGTCTCTCATGATATTTTAATAAAAAAACTGTCTGCCTATCATTTCGACAATAGCAGCATTGATCTAATAACATCTCATTTGGCAGAAAGAACTCTGGTGGTTCGGGTTAGTGGTGCCACATCAGCGAATGGCACTATTGATAGTGGTGTCCCACAGGGATCTGTGGTTTGGCCTCTCTTATTCTTAATTTTTGTCAGTGACTTCCAGATATTGAGCCCAGTGCCAAATTTACACTTTTTGCTGATGACACTACCATCTCGACCTCTGCTGATTCCATAACAGATGCTGTTGCGGACTTAGAGACTGCAGGAAAGGGCCAAGCTTTGATTCATGGTAAATGGGCTTCACCTTAATGAGAGCAAAACAAATAGCATGGTCTTTACAATTAGGGACATAAGTGGCATTGATGGTGATATTAATGCGTGTAAGTTTCTGGGAGTTCATCTCGATCCAAGATTGGTGTGGGAGGTACAGGTTGACAAGTTGGCGGCTGGACTAAAGAACAATCTTTTTAGGCTCCGCGGCTTGTCAAACTGTGTGTCTCGTGAGGTTCTGAGATCTGTATACTTTGGTGTTTTTCATGGTAGAATGCCCTATGCCGTCCTTATATGGGAACACTCATGTCATGATGAGAGAATATTCGGGCTTCAGAGAAAAGCCATAAGAATTGTGGGAGGATTAGGCTATAGCGAAGATTGTAGAGAGCTTTTTATTAATCTTCGAATTCTGACACTGCCGTCCATCTACATACTGGAAAATCTGTTGCATATCAAAAGGAGTCTAAATCTATATGAATGCCACTATGATGTCCATTCGCATGATACACGGCTCAAGTCAAACCTGCTCTCAACCTTCTGCCGTCTTAAAAGAACGCAATTACATCTAGGACCCAAGTTTTTCAACAAATTGCCAATCGCAGTCAGACAGCTTCCATTGATTCAATTTAAGAGGCATGTATCGATTTTTTTTTTTATGAAAAATGCTTTTTATGCATATAGTGAGTTTCTTGATAAACAATTCTTGAACTTTAATAAATAATTTTAACGATGCTGACTTATTGTTTTAACCCTTTATGTTTTTTTAAATTAGTATATCATTGACTTGTGTAAGCAAACCATTGTTTTGTCACCAATAAAGAATTTGAATTTGAATTCAAATTTCATGTATATCGATTCAGTAGGTGTCCTAACATGGGGTAGGTTGAAAATTTAGCCCGTAAAATCCTACGACTGGATCTATGCTTCAATTAAACTGTCGCTTTTCTTTCAGCATCTAAATAGGACATACAAAGTCAACGTTCCGTTAGTTTTAATGAATTCGTTTAACACCAACGAAGACACAGAACAAGTCGTCAGAAAGTACAAAAATTTAAATGTTGAAATTCACACATTCAATCAGTCCTGTTATCCTCGAATCAGCAAAGACAGTTTGATGCCAATTACCAGGAAATTTGATGCTGATAACCTAGAAGCTTGGTATCCACCTGGTCATGGAGATTTTTATGAGTAAGTATTAGAAGTTTAGACATTTATTTGGATGGTAAGCAATAATATTAGACGCAAAACTTTGCCGATCTTGCGGCTTTCGAGAATTACAAGTGGACGAAATATTTATTAATTTGGGAAGAAGTGACTGGGATGTGACAGATCTTCCACCTCGCTCATGGCTGTATTGAAGCTCACGCATGATTTATATCATTATTTTACTAAGGTTGTCTCGATTGCTATATTCAAGCCTGATGAGTGAGGGCTGAAGCTAGACTGGCTGGCACATAGTATTCCATTCTTCACTCTCCTTGTCTCCCATGCATAGACGCCAAACTGAATCTTCAGTTCACTATTCTGTGCATGTGGGACTTTAACCGCTGTTGCCTAGTGTTCAAACCCACCATGGCTCTCGTTTTCGTTGCTTTACCTATGCCAATGAATCCTAGGATCGAAACTTATCGTTGCCCTTACCACATCACAGCGCATCAGACTTGCGCGCGCATCATATTTGACAAAAATGTCTAATATGGTAACAGAGAATGTTGCCTGCGGTGACCCTGTGCTCTTTCAGGTTGCGTAGCTCAGATGATGATGATGAAGGACAAAAACTCACTTAGTTTAGAAAAGATATACGTCTATTGATGCCCAGGTTTAGTATAAATTGACGTGTGCACCTATGTTGATAACCATGTTTAAATATAATTTACCAGGAGAGCGTGAAGCCAATACCTCCTAGGTATTGGTGGAGCGCATGAATATTCGTTGAAGACTGATTGGACGCGACCTATTTGGTTTCCTTGTCGCAATTTGAGGTTTTTGAGAACGTTTTTTTAGTGTTTTTTTTTGCGCTGTGGCGGCTATTTATATTGAAAAATGTATAAATCACCAAGTAACAAATAAGTAGTTTTGCTTTGGTTCACAAAAACAATAAGTTAATTATTAAATACTATTCTGGGTGGAAAGCTTATGTAGAATAGAAACAAAGCTTAAAAATGCGCTTTCGAAGTGAGTTTCTGGGTAAAGATGGTTATGCTCTGGCCCACATTTGCGATTAAGCGGGCATCCTTCTTCTGAAGAACGAACAAAATATTCAACAGATGTCGGCTACTAACACCCAAAAATGGTGACTCAAAAAGACTGTCCGCTCCATCACTGGGCCAAGCTTCAAACGCGTCCTTCTTACTGCAAAACATCCCGACGAAAGCCTCCCGCTCAACCTCAAAATGTGATCTTCAAACCGAAGTTCACCGTCAATCAAGTAATTATCTTTCAGTTCATTAAATTTTGTTTTATCAGTCTCTTTTAAAAGTTTCCCCATTTCTATTTTCATTTTATTTCGATTTTAATTTATCTGTATTCTTGATCGTTCTTGTAGGTTTTTCCAGAGTCCAGGCGTTAAAATATTTTGGATCATCTGATAATGAGCCTCCCTCAATAGGTTTTCCTGGTTTTGAGCCCATTAAAAATTATTCTGTATTACTTGATCAACTCTGTTCGAAAGCAAAAATGCCACAGGAAAACCCATGTTATTCTCATCCCTTATTTAAACTATAGTCAAGTCCCAATGTCTTCTATTAGTGCCGAGTCCCGTCAAAGCAAATGATTTTTTGAAATTTTTTAAGCTGCCTTTCCATTATCTTGTTCATGTATCCAAAATCTTCAACTTTTAGGCCAGGAAAACTCTCACCTAAAATGTCAATCGTAATGCTCAATAATGCATTATATTTTTATTTATATTGTCTTGTAAGTGGTATTTGGGGATCAATTTAGGATTGCAAATCTGTACCTCAGCGGCAACTATATGTCCAAAACTAATTTTTTCTGTAAACCAATTTTACCTAATAAATTGTAAATGAGCTAATTTTAAGATCAAATGAAAAAAATACCAAGTGATGCAAAATGATTATTGTATAAAACTATACAGAGTGTTTCGGGAGGAAACGGAAATATTTTGAGGACGTGTTCGGGAGGTCAAATGAAGAAAAAAATATCATATAATGATGGGTCCGAAAATGCTTTCTTTCCGAGAACAGGGTGTCAAATTGGAAAATCACTTTTTCTTAAAAATCTCGAAAACTATTTAAGGTTTTACATTAAATGGTCGATTCTAAAGAAAAAAGGTCTCTTGAGTTTACTTGGTTGGAGAGATCGTTTTCGAGTTATAATCAAAATTCTGTTTCCCTGCAGGCATTTTCTGAAAAACTAATCTCAAAATAGTTTGCATTTTGATTATCACTCGAAAACGATCTCTTCAACCAAGAAAACTCAAGATGCATTTTTTCTTTGGACTTTACTCTCCATTAAGAAACAAATACCTATTTTGAAAAAAAAAAACAGAGGCGTAGCATTTTATGATGTTATTTTTTTTTGTATGTAAAACTGGAAAGAATCTTGGAAAGAAAGCATTTCCGGACCCATGATTACATGACCTTTTTTTCTTAATTTGACCTCCAGAGCACGTCCTTAAAATATTTCCCTCTCCTCCCGAAACACCCTGTAAATAACATTTTCCAATTTTTGACATATGGTATGGTAGAGGAGTCGCTCGGCAAGATTTGCCCTTCAACACGTCGACCACAATTGATCTTTTGTGTATACCCGTCTATTTTACACGAAAATTCCTATCTATTTCGGGGGTTGAGGGTGCCACAAAGGCATTTTCGAGATGCCTCAACCTTTGGCGAGTCAGTGCCTGCCATTCGCAGAGTAGGTGCTCTGATGTTTCAGCCATAGTTTGGCAGAATCTACATTGTTCGTCAGTGGTTTTCCTCATTTTCTTGAGGTGGTACCTCCAGGGGCCATGTCCAGTGAGGTCTACGACCAGTTTGATCTCATTTTTTTTGAGAAGCTTTTTTGTGTAGTTAGGTGAGTGAGAGATGAGTCTTTTGGCCTGTCTCCGCCCAGGTGCATTGGCCCAATGTGTCTCTTTCCAGCTTTTTTTCTCAATTTCTGAGTTCATTCATTACGTGCCCTCTAGTGATGCCACAGAATGGTTCAGGCCTGCAAAAGGCAGTCCGTGCCCTATTCCGTGCGAGCTGGTCAGCGGCTTCGTTACCTTCCACACTCTCGTGCCCTGGTAGGGTGAGTCTATTTCTGTTTGCCAGTTGATCTGCAGCCATCCGACGATCCCACACTAACCGGCTATCTGATAGGATATAAATCTTTGCACGTCTTAGGCATTTTTTGGCACATTCAGAGATGGCGATATTGATAGCAGTTAGTTCTGCTTGAGAGATTGTGGGAGTGTTTCCTAAAGGTGCAGAGATTCGTGACCTAGGTCCGTAAACTCCGGATCCCACTCTTTTCATTTTTGGTCCATCTGTGTAACAGACAAGAGATCCCCTCTCTATTAGTCTTCCCCCTGTAGTATTGCGATCAAAATGGAGTTTTGTTTCCATTGTATCGGTTGGTTTGGTCATCGCCTCTATCTGGATCTCCTTCAGAATTTTAAGGTGACCAGTCAGATTTCCTGACTTCAGTTTTTGTATCTGAGTGACTATACGCACTAGTCCAGGCCTCCTTTTCTATGCATATGTGCAGCGGAAGGAAGTCAAGTAGGATTTCCAGAGCTGCTGTGGGGCACGTTTTCATGGCCCCTGTTATACCCAGACAGGCGAGCTTTTGTATTCTTGTTAGCTTTGGTTGTGCTGTTATTTCCTTTGTTTTTACTCACCACACTAAGCAGGCGCAGCTTATAATAGGCTTTACAACAGTGTTATAGGATCACCAGATGATGGAGCGTTTTAGGCCCCATGTTTCACCAAAGAGTCGTCGACAGGCCCAAGGCGCTGCCGTTGCTTTTTTGATAGTTCTTTCCAGATGTGGCTTCCAGGTTAGTTTGCGGTCAAGAACGATGCCAAAATACTTAACCTCTTCTGAAAGCTCTATCGTTGTCCATCCCAAAGTGGGTGCTTTAAGGGTCAGCTTGCTCCTTTTTGTGAATGGGATCACTACGGTGTGGCTTGGGTTGACAACATTTAGTCTTTCCTGTGTACACCATGTGCTGACAGTGAGTGCACTTTGCATACGTTCTGAGAGAACGTTGTCATGCTTACCTCTTATTATTATAACTAGGTCATCTGCGTAACCTCGGACTTCAAATCATGCTTTAGTTAGTCTTACCAGCAGATCGTCAACAACCAGAGACCAAAGCATGGGCGATAGGACCCCTCCTTGAGGGCATCCCTTCTTATTACTTTGACTGTGACGGCTGTTTCTTAAATGGTCGCAGTCACTTCACGGCTGGTTGGCATGGATTTTATCCATTGTGTAGTGGTTGGTTCCACTCCTCTGCAGGTTGTGACGGGCTGAATGGATTCATGTGATGTGTTGTCAAATGCACCATCTATGTCTAGAAAAGCACACAGCGCCACTTCTTTTTCAGTCAGTGCATTCTCTATATCGCTGACGAGATTTTGAAGAGCATGGGTGGTTGGTATGCGATTTGTTTTGCATGCAGTGGGGCATTAGAAAGGAACTTGCTTCTGGCGTGCCTATCGATAATCTTTTCCATCATTTTAAGAAGGAAGGAAGTTAAGCTAATGGGGCGGTAAGACTTGTGTTCCTCTTGTGATCGTCGCCCTGTCTTTGGTATGAACGCTACCTTAACTTTCCTCCAGTTTTTGGGAAAGTAGCCCAATGCAAAGCTGACTATGAAGATTCATTGATTATGTGGTATTTTAGTAGGTGCTCTATACCTTGTTGTAACAAGGCTGGAAAGATTTCATCTACTCCCGGGGATTTATAGGGTTTAAAGCTATGTATCCCCTTCTGATTGTGTTGTTTGTAAAGATTTTGTTGGCTAGATCTTTTACCCTTTTTGTAGGCCGTTGAGCGGTTTCAATGGGCTCGTCTTCTTGTGCCGGCTCTTCTTTGGCAATTATGCTTGACCCGGGAATGTTTGCTTCTAGAAGAATCCTTAGACTTTCTTCA
>MU185897.1:87310-124729 GCA_016904865.1 Pissodes strobi
AATTCGTTCCTCAAGAAATTTTTCAATTCACTCAAAATTGCTTCTTTAAGTGAAGTGTTAGTCAAGACCAAAGTTAAAAGTCCCACACAATCTTCCGGTCTTATGTTGTTAATGGCTCTTTGAACAGATTCGGCCAAACGCCTCTTTTGGTTATCATTCATCTCATTGATTATTTCGACTACAGATTTAAACTTTCCCTGTGCTGACACTGCAACTGCTATGGATGTTACTGAACCACCTTAAAACACAAAAAAGAAATGCAATAGATTTGATAATAATTTTATTACTTTGTGCTATAAGTTTGACTGCCTACATAATTACCTTTCAGCTGCTGCTGTAATAATTTATTTAGTATTACTTTTTGCTCTAATTATCTTGTTTTAGGATGTTTATTTCCTGTTAGATAATAAACACGTTTGAATTTGGATAAGCATAATAACAAATAGAAGGTATTTTCAGTAAGGTATCACAAAAATATTAATTAAGACACATTAGTTAGGTGGTTGGGACTTAGAGGATGAATTGCCAATTACATTATTCTGCAGCAAATTATTTGACCGGTTTTGAGTAAACTGATATATTCGTTATTTTATATGTTTAGCTGATTGTATTTTTCGAAGCCACACCCATTTTCATTATTTATTTCTTTATAGTTCATCCACAGACGTTGGGACTTTCTTTTCCGCGAGGTCATCTTTTACTCTCAATATATGAATCATGGGTAGACTTAGATAAGGCAATACAATATGATGACAGAAAATGTTAGAATAATCAACAAGTATAATATGTCATTAATAGTTAATGTTTTCTGGTTGATAAAACTGTCTCATTATCAGGCAACCAAGCTGATAAATATTATTGGGGCTCCTATAACTTCAAAAGGTCAGAAATTCACCTTATCTTGAATATAATCACTTTGTTGACCATAAAAACATTCTTGAGTATGATAATACACCAGGATATAATAGGAAGCGAGATGCCAAAAATAGATAGGGTAACTTTTTTTTTGGTCGGGACTCATACTATGGGCTGAAAACCATTTTCACACTAATTTAACATTCAATAAATGTACTTACCGATTGCCATGCCCACGGGACCAGCAAGAATACCTCCAATAAAAACTCCTATTCCAGTAAAAAGGGCACCTTTTGCAGATTCTTTGACAGTTACGTTTAGGTTTTCTTGATCAGCAAGAACGCGACATATTTCAATTAAATTTTCCCGGTTCTGGACATTCATTATTAATAACACTACTAGTTGTCTCCGTTTTAACCTATGTTGATCTAAAACCAATATATAATTTCTTTATATATTGTAGGATGAAAGATGAGAAGAATATAAATATTAGTAATTTCCCTATAAAGGGATTCATAGTCGTAGCTAGGGGAATCCCTTATTAGACTTGGGACAGCTGTATTGTGGTTGATAATATATATTTTGTACTGTACCTACAAGCTACATCCAAATACGGTGGAATCTTATCAGGTCATTTACTTCTTATAATCTTAGTAAAAGAGTAAAAGAACCTAAGTTTATTACAAATAATAAAATTATTTGGAGAATGAAAAATATAAGATATTCAATATTCTGCATTTAAATTCAGAAGTACACAAGCATTTCTTTAGGGATAAAAAATCTTGACTATAGGACATCTGTATACAGGGAAGAATATAAGATAAAGGTGAAAGGGGAAGTTCAAACATTTCCACATGTAATTCCTTTTTTTATAATGTTTCACAGTACACAACCAAAAAGTAGGTTTAGTTGCTGGATAATGTTAATTACACAATAAAATTGCTCTCCAGGAGATTCAAAAAATGCTATATTTTTCTATGGTATCACTAAGATTTTCCATCACATATGAGATGTAAATTTTATTACTCATGCGGTTTGTGCCATTCATTGTTGATCAGTTAAAGAGTTTGTTAGGTAAACTCAGAACTTAGTTCAAAAGACTGGGTAAATGGTGGCATACCTATCCCTTGAGATAAAATTTATTCAACAAACTGCATAGTAGCAATACCTAAGGATTGCATTATGTTTCTTGGAGACATGGCTAAGTTGAACTACTCGAGAGGTACTCATATGAGAGAACTGAGATCAACTGGGACCTAACCAAACAGGGAATCGTACAACATATTTTTAAATTATGATTTTTATGAGCTGGCAGACCCAATCTAGTAAAAGGAAATGAGAAAACAGATGAATCCGCCAGTTGTGAAGCTTCTGTCCTTGCTTGGCACCCAAATTCTACTTGGGCATGTTTAAACAGCAACAGTTTCTCATTTAACCAATGGTTGAAAAGTTACTTTCTGATTTACCACTCGTTTATACTAAAAATTATAGAAGTGTAGACATTACATTAGAACTTATGGAGTAACAAGATGCTGTATAAATAATTCACACATTAGTAGATAAATTATGTAACAAAAAATAGACTCAACCTAATACTAATATACTTATGTGTTATTTTCTTAAGTACTGTTTTGTTGCATGGTATAAACACTTGCATAAGTGTTTATGGGCAAATACTATAGCTCTTTGGCAAATTTTGATTACGAAATTGTTTAAATACACATAGTTTGTTTAGAGCCAACATATCCCACGGTCACTTGATTGTGACCATATTCATCTCTTGATACCTTTACCAAATGCGTAAATACCATGGATACCATTATTAGAACAATTGTTTCTATAGCAAGTATCTTCTTGATAAAGTTGCCAATAGATGGATATAATACTCACTGGCTGAATCTATCATAAATTATGCAATAATTATCTGGGGAAATGCATCAAAATCAATCCTAAACAGTTTATCCATAGCCCAAAAATACATCATTAAATTAATAATGTTCAAAAATAAAAGATTTTCAACAGAACTATTGTTTCGGGAAAGCAAACTCTTGAATCTGGAACAATTATATATAAAGTCAGTATTGAGATTCATGATTAATAATCAGTGCTACAGAAATGAACTCTTACATCACCTAAATACAAGAAATTTTGCAAACCGTAACCTGGCGACTTCCCTTGTCAAGCAAACAGCAGCTCAAAGACATATTGGCTACACTGGCCCCAGAATTTATAACGCCCTGCCTGGATCACTTAGGGATAAACCTTTCAAAAAGATCAAGGGACAAATTCAGGATTGGATTTTAAAAAATAAATTTATTGGGATATACATATAAAATAGATCTTGGATAAAATAATTTTTTGCTATGTTTGTTTCTCGGACTTATTATTGTTTTAGTGTACTAGATGTTTTTATTTTTATTGACATGAATAATTGTAGTATAACCTTCAACAAGTAAAATAATTGTAAGTTAAAGACCAGCATGCACAGATTTTAAAAATCCATTGTGCTGCTTAAAGGCTTAGTATAATGAATAGATGTCATTAAGGTAGTTTAAGTCCCCTTTGTACTTTACTAAGCAAATAAAATTTGATTTGATTTGATTTGATATCAGGTCTAAAGGCAAATACAATCAATAACAACATACAAAGAAATAATAAAAATTACATTTATTGTGTAAAAATTGAAAATCGTATAAAGTAGAAATTGATAACTATGAGCCTAATTGAAATATTACAACACAAAGATTGTGCTGTGAAGAATATAGGTAGGTGTACTAATTGATAAGTGAATTTTTTGAATAATTCGCACATTTTTTCAAATAAAATTTTAAATTAAAAACTTGTCTATCTATACCAAAACTTAATTCAAAATATTTGTATTTAAAACGAACACGTACTGTACTTAACAGGATCTCAGAATACTTTTTTGTAAACGTATCTACGCATCTATTATGAATTTACTAACTATAATCATTGCAGAGACAACAATTGTTTATCTCCTTAAACAATGCTATATTACCTAGAAAAATTAATAACTTATTAATTCTTCTCGGCTATAATATTTTTTTTAAATATATATTCTTTTATCTATGATATATAAATATATAATATTAGACATACTCACTCTTACTTGAACTTTACCCTGTATCGATTCCAAGGCATGTGAAGTACCCAACAAAGCACGTTATAATTTGATCAAAATCAAAACACTAGAAAACTACATTAATTGCTAACTGACCGTGATTAGTTAATCGCAGAATTCGCAGACATAAAAAAATATTGCAGATCGGAGACAAACATGTTAATTATTTGTTAGATATATACAATTATATTTTATTTATATCCCTTGACCCATTGACCACTGATCTCACATCACAAAATATGTGACAACTGACAACCAGAATCACACTGTCACCAGTGTTGCCAGAATGACTTTTATACATGTAACAGACCACCTCTAAAATATAATAAATTGCAATAAAATGTAATAGATTTTTGGTAATACATACAAGTATAAATATGTAAGGATTTTATGATATATTTTGCAAATATATCATAAAATCCTTGCTTCTTGTTCAAAAACTTATATTATAGGAATTACAAAAAGTGTAATACTAAACAGTTGTATAGTGCCGTCCCCATATTCATATATAACGTACAGTATCGTATCTTGTAATGATAGGCGTATAGGCTACCATAATATAAATGCTAATAGGTATTATTATGGCTTTGCATGACCCGCCGCTCGCTACGCGGGCTCAAGAAAAGGAAACCAACCAAGTGCTAACCAAAACTAACCCAAAATTAAGAAAAAAATATTAATAAAAAACAATAAACAGAACATCTGTCGCGACCGACGGGAATCTACAGCGACTTTATATAAGACAGCGGCGACAAGCAGCAATTTAGATCCGCCCATCCGCCATTAGGAGGCAAAATTTATGACGGGTTTGTATTATTAGCATAGGATATTCATATATTTTCTTTCAAATTAATTATTTTCCAGACACCTACTTATAAAACATGATATTAAAATCATGAAATAGTGATTAAAACGAAATTTTAATTTAGTCTGTTTTAAGAAAATCCGGATAGCTGCGATAAAGTATCACCGTTATTAATAAAAGATGTGTGTTTAGGACAGTTTGCAAATTTAATAATAATTATTGTTATGCTATATGTTACACTAGGTAATAATGTTTTTTTAAAATTTAGGCTTGTATTTTCTAAATAAAAAGAGTAATTAATTATAACTATTTATTTTTTTGCTGTAGGTTATTTGGCAATTAAGTAAATAAGTTTTATGAACAAAGATGCTTCTTAAAGTTTTAATTTATTAATTATCATTAGATGACTAGAATGTTACTAGTGTTTATATTAGGACTCGGAATTGTATTCGAATATTTGACTATTTCAATATCGAATTTTTTGTTTGTTAAAAAATTTGAATATTTGACTAATCTGATATTCGAATATTTGACTGTTCGAATATTCGTGTTTTTTGTGGAACAGTTATCATACAAGGCTTTTTTGTTCTTAATTTAAATTTACATTTTTTGAAATTTGCTGTTTTAAAAAATTCATTTTCAAAATTATTTTGATTATGAAAGTCATGTTTTCGTAGTTCTTGAGCACTATTTACAAACTTCGAAAAGTTTTTATTTTACATTACGTCAATAAATTTCACAAGTTTTTGATGTTCGTTTAATACTTTGCATTAAATATTCCGTAATGTTGAATAATGAATTCATGTCACTGTAATTAAAATTAAGCCCAGAAAAATTAATATTTTTGGGTATAGACACTTCGCTATATCTTCCATCACTCTTTAACACACAAACACAGACACTAAAAGTTTTATGGTGTTTCGTTTAATACTTTGCATTAAATATTCCGCAATGTTGTATAATGAATTCATGTCATTGTAATTAAGATTAAGCCCAGAAAAATTGATGTTTTTGGGTATAGACACTTCGCTATATCTTCCATCACTTTTTAACACACAAACACAGACACTAAAGTTTTATGGTGTTATGAAACTCCTTAAATGTTTTTAACGACACTATATTTACAACAAATTAAAGTTACACCAATAACTACGTTCTTATAAGGGAAAAGGGACAACCAAGATACGAAAGAACACGTTCAGAAGAGGTAAACAAAGAAAATTTTGCCTCGTCCGCCATGAGGAGGCAAAACTAGCCAGGCCAATAAAAATCGATACATCGATTGTCGCCACTGTCTTGTATAGAGTCACTGTAGCGAAGTGTCTATACCCAAAAACATTAGTTTTTCTGGGCTTAATCTTAATTACAGTTACATGAATTCATTATACAACATTGCCGAATATTTAATGCAAAGTATTAAACGAACATCAAAAACTTGTGATATTTGTGTACAGTGCCATCAAATTAGCTTGTCCACATTTTAAATGGATGTAACTTTGTTATTTTTTATTCTTTCGGAATGAATCAAAAATCATTTTGTAGGATTACCTGCCAAGTTTTTATTGTCATGTATCGCATTGTGATATACAGGGTTTTAAAAAGTTATTCACCCAAATTATTTTTTTTCTAATGGAACACGTTGTATATTATTGCTTTACCAGATTCTTTGCAATATTTTAAAAATATTGATATAGCTCACTATATGTCTATTGTCAATCGTTTTCGAATTATTTAATTTCGAAACATATTTTCCACGTAAATTGAAATGCAGCTTTTGTGCGGTTCTCAGGTTCTCAGGTGTTATGCAACTTTTTAACGGCAACAAGATTTAGAAAGAAATCGTAGCAATATTTATTAATTCTAGAAACATAAGTATATTAACAAAAAACAAGGATTATTGTAATAATTATAAAAACTGCTCAGCATGGCCGCCATTTCTTTGCAGACATTTCTCATAAACTTTTATTGCGTGGTTTAAAGCATTAATAACAGTTTCTGGCCTTTCTTTCAGCTCTTGAATAGCATTCGAAATTCTGCGTTTCAGTTCTTCAGAGTTGGCACATGGGAATTTGTGAACTTTGTTTTTTATGTGACCCCAAAAGAAGTAGTCCATAATGGTGAGATCTGGGCTGTTCGGGGCCCAAGACATGATACCACCGCTACCTATCCATTCCCGATATTCGTCGTTGAGACAATCTCTCACTCTTCGTACACAATGTGGGGGTGCCCCATCTTGTTGCCAAATAATTCCGTTTGCCACATTTAATGGCAGGTCATCAATGGCATCCAATATTTCGTGCTCTAGAAGCCTTAGGTAAGCATCTCCAGTTAACTTGCCGTTTATTAATATACGGCCTAGAATATATGTATCAATTATCCCACACCATACGTTAACGATTTCATATCCTTGACTTTTTATTTCATGTGTAACATAGGGGTTTTCTACAGACCAGTAACGCGTATTTTGTCTGTTACATCCCTTCCTGGTCGAAAAAGAGCTTTCATCGGTCCACAAAATTTTCTTTAAAAAAATGTGATCCTGATGCTGCCGATTAAGAAACATTTCGCAAAACTCTCGTCGCTTTCGTCGATGGTCATCAGTTAGTTTCTGGACGTTGCCATATTTATATGCCTTATATTTGTGTTTCTTCAAAATCGTATGAATGGATCCAAAACTGATGCTAGCTTCCTCAACGCAAGCACTGATAGAGGTTGTCGGGTTTGCTTGAACATATCCTAATCCATTAATTTCACTTCATTTATTACCCGGGAAGTTCTATGCACATTTTTAAAATTTAATATATGCCCTCTTTCAGCTAGTTTTTCATTCAGTCTTGAGAACATCCGTTTAGAGGTAACCGCTCGTCTTGGAAAACGTCTGACATATCCCTACGTGCAGCGGTTGCACTGTTATTTCTCATTAAAAATATTCGAAGCATATCAGCCTTATCCTCAGTTCTATACTGGCGAAATACCATAATGGTAATGAAAGAAATAATATATAAAACGAAAATACTGGAAACTTGACACCGCTTTGTGACTTGACAGTAGAAAATATTGACGGATTATATTATTGTTGCCACCTGTTGTGTTTGTAACACTTGAGAACAGCTTTGCATTTCAATTTACGTGGAATAGTTATTTGTTTTGCTAGGCAGCAAAGTAGTAGATTGATTGCCGCGGCTGATAGTTCATAGCCGAGCGTAGCGAGGCTAGGAATTCAGCTAAGGCAGTCAATCTACTTCGCTGCCGAGTTGAACATATATTTTTTTCTCCAATTGTTTATAATGATATATGTATATTTGCAAATTATTACAATTCCCACAATCTTTTTATTTTTCCTGTAGTGATAAATTAAAACAAAATTTGATATAAATCGCAATTGTTCGAACGGTTGGTTGCTATGGAAATGTATATATCCATAATAATTATAGTTTGACAACTTATGTCAAACGTTTTATTCCCATGGAGACTAATCATTTTGCTAACTAGGCAGAAAAGTACTTACTTTGCTGCCAAGGCTGGAAAAGTAATACTTTGCTGATTGACATGTGTCTGCAAAATTAATATTTGCTGTCAATCGGAGCAAAAATAATTTTCCAAATTAAATAATTCGAAAACGACTGACAATAGACATATAGTGAGTTATATCAATATTTTTTAAAATATTGCAAAGAATCTGAAAACGCAATAATATACATGGTGTTCCATTACAAAAAAAGTAAGTTGGTTGAATAACTTTTTTAACACCCTGTATAGCACAATGTGATGGATGACACTAAAACTTGACAGGTAGTCCCAAAAACATTTAACCTAAAGAGACCCGACAACTCATTCATAAAAATCCGAAATCTTGCAAAAATATCAACAAAACGATTGTCCCGCCTCCTTATATTTTTATGAATCGTGTACAAACTTTTGTCAAACTTCGTCCCCACTACTAAATGTAGTATTGCCCGCCCCCGCCTGAACGAAAGCAAGGACAGTTCATAGACGTAGACTTTGAAAATGTGAGTCCATCATGATAATAATTTCAATTGGGTTAGATATGGGTTCTGAAGGTTAGTTAACACAAAATAGTTATTTTGCTGTGTCACGAAACTTTTCCGTGTCCTTGCAAAACCACTGCCATGAAACCAAAGAAGTATTCACTTCAAAAAATGATTTAATAGAGGTTGGTAAATGACTGCAAACATATCAGATTATCCATTAATATCACATACATAGGTAAGTATTATAAAATATTAATTAATCACATCACAATATGGTGCCCACTGTACTACTGTGTTTCATTTACTTTTACTTACTTGTGGAAACTCAGGTTCGGGTGATAATAGCTGGAGATTTTGCATACCTCACACCGCAAGACCATTGTTACTTTGATATAAAGTTTATAAACAATATTTATAGGAAATCACTCACGAAATACAAAAAAGCTACACGTCGCGTCGCGTCGCACAAATTCAGGCTTTAAAACCAAACAAATCTGGGCGAAGAGTGCTATTTTGCACGTTTTTTAATGAAAAACATTAATTTATTCAAGTCGCGATCAAAAGTTGGACGGCCATCTTGTCACTTTTGACGTCTGTATTATTAGGAATCCCATTCAAAACGGTGTCGAAATTTTTGCTAGTGAGCTTTGACATTGCACAATTTTGTTAATATCATAGCAACCAGTCATCAAAAATAGTGTCGAAAAGAGCTACTTTGCGTATCGAAAAGACTTCTTTATGATACCAAAATAGAAATAGTATATTGTGCAACAAGTGCTGAAAATAAGACTTTTCACACGAATGAGACAGTTTGGTGACACGAGCCGTAAGCGAGTGTCATAAAGTCTCATGAGTGTGAAAAGTATTTTCAGCACGTGTAGCACACTACACTTTTTCTACGACTGCTACATACAGGGTGCCCCACTGGGAGTGTGGTAGAAAATTACATGTTATATGGGAATAGTTATTTTTGTTACAAGTACCTAAAATGGAGTTTTTCAGGACGAATCATTGCTGTTTCCGGACGAGGCGTTAGCCGAGTCCGGAATAGCAGATGAGTCCTGAAAAACTTCATTTAGGTACGTGTGACAAACACTATTTTTTGTCATACGCTCCCAAATTTAATTTTTATTTATACGCTTTTTGCAATTCTTCAGAACGCCTAAATTTGCAAATTTACCATAATTTTTGAAATCATAATGTACGACAAAGTTAGCTTAGAATTTGATATCGTAGCAACTATTTGACAATTTTGTCATGTCATTCGAAATTTGACATTTAGACATATTCAGGAATTTTGGAATAGTCCGTAAAAGTTGCCATGCCGACTTTTAGGGACTAGGCCTAAAAAGAAGCATTTTACGGACTCAAATGAGTCCGCAAAATAGCTATTTTTGGGAGCGTATGACAAAAACATTTTTATTATTGATTTATCAGAAAATTTTATTCCTAATGAAAGAAGCTACGTGAGTAAGAGATTCTCGCTAAACTATAACTAGGGGCACAGTCCTAAAATGGGGCCACCGGAGTGGGGTCCCTATTTTCCAAATATTTGGAAAAGAGGCTCCGAGGGCGAAGCCCTAAAATGGGGCCCCAGGGGGGCGAAACCCTAGAATGGGGCCTATGGTACGGGAGTCCCATTTTTTACAGATTTAGCAATGGAGTCCCCGGGGCCCCAAGTCTTAAAAGGGGGCCCCTGGTATAAGAGTTCCATTTTCTACTGTTTTGCAAAAAGGGGCTCCCGGGGGGTGAAGCCCTATAATTGGGCCCCCTTTATTAGAGATCTGGTAATGGGACCTTTGAGGGCGAAGCTCTAAAACGGAGACAAAGCCCTTTAATCTAAATACCCGAATAAGCGTGTGAAAAGTATACTTTGCAAACGCCGTGTGCAAAGTATACTTTTCACACGATGTTTGAAATGTCCAGTTTTCAAGAGCAGTTGTTAGTGCGTTTTTGTCTATTTTCAGGGCAGTCGTAGAAAAAAGTATATTCAACTTACATTTGCAATGAATGGTCATTGCATAATATACTATTCAGCAGCTAATAATGAAATAAAATTTCCGAAAACTTATTTCCTGAATAATTTCAAATTTGAACACGAAATTTATGAGATACCAAAATTACGCAATTTTATCCCGATTTAAACGTTTTTGTGACACATAGGGTTTTTCTGCTCTCAATGGTTAAACGAAAAATTAAATCATACCACTGCTAGCCTAAAAATAAATTGCTTATCATTATTTTTGAGACAAATAAAAAGGAACTGAAGCATACAAATTTTATTTAAAAACATATAAATATGACAAATATCTGGTTAATGACATATTCAAAAAGTAGCTTAATAACTATTTTCTTCTATTAAATACCTATTAAAAATATATTTTCATTTCATTATAAATCACTGAAAAAAATCTCCTAAATAAACTGGTATATCTAGAAAAAAAGATTAAATCTAGAGTATTGGCAATTGTAATTGGTTTATTTAGATTTGCTAAACCAGTAAATTGTTAGGGTATTTCTATAAAGCTATTGTATTAATAAGTACCCGTATTAGGTAGGTATATAATATAATTAAAGTAGATAAACATATTTACAGCAGTGCCTTCACTGGTTTTGAAACGTTACCAAGTTAGCATACTTCGAATGGGGAAGAGCCGTCGGTCGTCGACCTCCAATGCTCTCAATCTATTGGTGCAGTTACTTTACTACGTGCATACTATAAATATTTTGGGGGTAAAACAAGGCGGAACCAAGGGAAGCGGCATTGCCAGATTGACATGTAAGAACTTCAGAACCGGTTTTTGATGAATCAAAAATGGGGAAAATAAGTATTTAGTGTTATAATTTAATATGAAAAAAGTATGTACAGTAACTAGTAAACTTAAAATTTGGCAACGCTACATCTATCGACCATAGAATGTGCCTCAATGTTGGGGGAAAACAAAGAACCATTTGTCCCGTCTCTTCAGGTTAAATGTCTTTGGGTAGTCCTACAAAATGAATTTTGATTCATTCCGAAAGAATAAAAAATAACAAAGTTACACCCATTTAAAATGTGGACAGGCTTATTTGATGGCACTGTACGTAGTGTAGCATCAACACCTCTATACAAAATAAAAACTTTTCGAAGTTTGTAAACATCAAGATGTTTAAAGGAAATACTTTGTTTTCTGTAAAATGTATTTTATTTATTTTGTTGACATGGAAACTATATTTCAAAAATATATCCCAATTCTAATAGTTCAAAATATAAATGTACATTTTTTTTGCTTAGAAAATGATCATTTTAGATATAGATATTCCTATTTGTCATAAACTAAAGGAAATAATTGTAAAAACATTTGCTTTGTTTAAAGTAAAAATGTATTCAAGGAAAACAAAGAATATTGATAAGCTTGCAAATAAGACTGTCGCTGGTTACACTTTATAATGAACTTGTAGTTGTAAGCACCTCTATATTAACTAACATAATGTGTTATGATAAGTAGAATCCCGCTATTGTTCTAATATTTCACTTCACGCATGGTCCTCCGCTCGCTTCGGGGGCGCAACCACACAAAATTAACCCATAGTAACCCAAGGCAATGCCCAATATATAAAAAGGCAACTTTGAATAATATATGAATTAGCATGTACGCATGCGTTGACGCAAAAATTGCTGTAGTAAGACGCGAATCTGATCAGTAAGAGTGGCTAATTGTAGCCCGAACGTTAACAATTTTGCCAGATTGCTTCGTCAATTTCAGTAGATGTTTTCGAGACCCCGGTCACAGGGCTTCAGAGTTGCGCGCGCACTACATTGTTGACACATCATATCTTATGGTCCAGCAAATTGCTTACAAGTGGTACAAGACGTAACCGTACAACATCATCATAATATTAAAAATAAAAAAACACGTCTTGCTACTGGAATCGAACCCGGGCCGCCGTATTGCGGACTTTGCATCCAACCACTGAGCTACAGACCAGTTGACAGCAATTCCCTAGACCCTAAAGATATGGCGTTTGTAAACAATGTAATGCGCGCGCAACTCTGATGCGATACAAGCAACGTCTTGTACAAGTGGTCTCATAGCTTAGTGGTTGAATGCTGTGTTTGCGATATGGCGGCCCGGGTTCGATTCCCGTCGATGTTTTTTTATTTTTTCAAAGTTATGTATGTTTCTTTTTTTAAATTGGGGAAGTTAGTTTTGCTTGGGTGCGCCTCGGAGCGAGCGAAGCGAGCGGAGAGCTATAGTAGTAGTAGTAGTAGTAAACTCTCTGTTGGCCTTTTGCGTGAGCAAATTCAGCCAGAAAAGACCTCTATCCGGCTTAGTCCCTGGGGCGACCCATCCCCGATAAGTTACACCTGATGGATAGAGATACTATTTTTGGAGCCTACAGTATGTCGAGTATGTACTCCTGGGGCTCCGACTTGTACATGCACGGCTTGTTTTAAGGTTCGAACACCACCGACTGGACATTCACACACATTTAAATCTTGTACATGCACGGTTTTTTAAGGCACATGCCCCCGGCTGGACGTCCGAATCTTCTTCGGGGGGTCTAAACGGTCCCTGAAATTTCACCATGAGCCCCCAAATTTAATGTATGTATATGAAGCTGGAACAGAATGGGAGGCTATGCGTGAAGTGAAAATGAAATGTGAAACAACTCTGAAGCCCTGTGACCCAGTCCCCGCAACGTCTTGTGTAGGGATCTCGAAAACGTCTACTCTGTGTTTATGTATGTATATATATATATATATAAAGGCAGACAATGTTATTCCGTAGGTTACGGACCACGGTCGCCATGGACTCTCCTTTATTATGCTACATTTACATTCCACTTCATATCAAATAAAGTAGCTTAGAAATCATGTGGTTTTGGAACCTAATATAAGGTAGGTCTGGTAACGCTAAAGCAACAAAATTTTATGTGAAGGTAAAGAAAACTCACACATATTAACAACAGAGAGAAGCAGGACGCTTAATACCACGTGTTCGGTTCTAGTATTTTCATGTATAATGTATGTATACATACTTAATACGATCGTTTACAGCCCTGCGAAACTATGCTATATTAGCCGCCTCTGATTGGTGGGTTGGTTAGTTAGTCAGTTTGGCTTAGAGTAATGTTAACGGTGTTAACTCTTCACGCAATGCCATCCGCTAGCTTCGCTCGCTCTGAGGCGGTAACAAACCCAAATTTACAAAAAGATTCAAACATAACCTTAAAAAAAATAAGGAAAACATGTATTGTCCCCGACGGGATTTGAACGCGGACTGTCGGCAATGTCCGCATATATTTTATTTTTAAAGATCCTAACAGAGTATAAAAAACTTGTTATACTCTAGTAAAGATATAGTGTGTCCACAATGTACTGCGCGCGCAACTTTGATGCCCTGTGACGGGGGTCTTGGAAACCTCTACTTTCTAACACCCCAAACCGTGGTACCATATATATATATTTTTACGTATGTGCGTGGTACATAAATTAACTATGCCGTGCCCAGTAGAGTCTAGAGCTAGCGTTTGTTTGTTTAGATCCCGGCTCCCGGCATCCGGCATCCGACCGTTGACTTCGATATCTTCGTGATGCAACCAGTCGTTTGTAAGTCCGCTGATGGTCTAGGGGTCTGGATGATTAGCCTTCACTTCGGCGACTCGGGATCAAATCCCGTCAGTATTTTTTTAAAGGTTATATTTCCAAACAGTTTTTTCTTGATTTTGGTATGAAGTTGGTATATTAGAGTCTAGCGCTAGCGGCGGACCATCGTCCGTCACTTATGTTGACTTCCATGTCTACGCGATGCAACCGGTTGTTTGTAAGTCCGCAGATAGTCTAGGGGCTGGATGCTTAGCCTTCACTTCGGCGACTCAAGTTCAAATCCCGGCCTTTTTTTTTATTTTTTTTTTAAGGTTATAGTAGTAGTAGTATTAAACTCTCTATTGGCCTTTTTCGTGAGAAAATTCAGCCAGAAAAAACCTTTATCCGGCTTAGTTAGAGCTGGGGCGACCCATCCCAGATAAGTTACACCTGATGGATACAGATACTATTTTTAGAGCCTCCAGTATGTCGAGTATGTACTCCTGGGGGCTCAGACTGTTACATGCACGGCTTGTTTTAAGGTTCGAACACCACCGGCTGGACATTCACATACATTTAAATCGTGTACATGCATGGGGCTCTAACCCCCGGCTGGACGTCTGAATCCTATTCGGGGAATCTACACAGTCCCTGAAAGACCCATGGGTCCCCAAACTAACATATACGTATATGAAGCTGGCACAAAATGGCCGATACCCGACACGTGCACACTCGGCCGAAGACGAATCGGAAGTCCTTTTTAAGGTTATATTTCTGAACAGTTTTTTTTCTTGATTTTGTGTATGTCTTGGGTTAGTTTTAGTTCGCACTTTGTTAGTTTTCATTTCTTGGTTCCTTGTAGCGAGCGAAGCGAGCGGAGGGCCATGCGAAAAGTGAAATATTGCTTGTAATACGTGCCCGTACTTTGTCAGCACTTTTTACGATATATTTTGCTTCATCTAACTAAAAACCAGAATATTTTTAACAAAAGTCGTATTACAGTGGATATACAGCAGCTTGCATGTGTTTGCGCGAATACATTCCACTGCATTCAATATATTACAACATATAAGACTACCGGGTGGCGAGATTTCAGTTCATAGTGCACTTGTGAAAGAAAAGCGCGTGGTTGGCTAGCTACGTTAGGTGACGCATGTCTTCGCCATTTAAACAGTTGTGTCTAAGTTAGCAGATGGCCTAGGAGTCTGCATGGTTGGCCTTCACTTCGGCGACTAGAGTTCAAATCCCGTTGGTTTTGGTTTTTTTAAGTAAAGAGTTTTTTTCTTGATTTTTTGGTTTTTCTTGGGTATGGCTTGGGTTAGCACTTGGTTAGTTTCCTTTTCAATTATTGCCAGTTACAGGTCTTTAAATCGCATGCATTCACAAGTGCACTACAAACTGAAATATGGCTTCCTGCTGCCGGGAGGCTATTCGTAACGGACGTAGGAGTTCGCAAATTTTATAGCGCGACTATAATGTAAATGTGCAGGCTTTTCATATTTTGGGTTAGTTTAGGTTAGCACTTGGTTAGTTTCTGTTTGTTGAGCTCCTGTAGCGAGCGGAGGGCCATGCATATAGTGATTAAATATTTGAAGATAAAACGTAACGGGGATATTCTAGCTAACATTTATATCACAGCTTATTCAATAACTAGCTATTTATCTCTATCGAAATCGGAAAGTTGGAATGTCGGGCACTGCGCATCGTGACAGTGCCCTGAGCGGATCAGTTTCACGGTCTCGTGATTTTCCAGGCAATGTAATGACACGAAGCGAACTGAATTTAAAATGAATATTCGCTTCAAAATCCACGACAAATTCGTCCCAAGCTACGGCTATTGCCCTAAAAAGACCCGAAATATCGGATTTTTATACAATTTTTCCATTCAAAATCGTTTTCAAACGGATTTTAGACGATAAAACATCGTATTTTAAATTAAACGAACTGTCAAAAGTATTACTCAGATGCCCAGACGTTTAGAAAAATATTAAGTCAAGGCCCTCTTCTAAAATTTTCATTTAACTTTCCCAAATCAAAGGATGCCGCCGCAAGATGAGTAGCTGGTTATTGAATAAGCTGTGTTTATATTATAGTCGCCTTATGACATGGTACGTTCCATAAGGATATGCTGCCGTGAGCCGGGATGTAAACAAACAAACGTTAGCTTTAGACTCTAGTGCCTTGCCCAACCCAAACTATGCGACAGCGGCACTGCTGATTCTCTGTCGACAGGCGTATGTGCTGTTGCCGTATGTGCTGTGCTGTTGCCACAGAACATAAATTTTTTATTGTTTTGCTATCTTCATTATTTATCTTTCACCGTTAATCCCATTTTCCCCCTATACCTATATATTTTCGATCTATGCCATTTTCCATTTTTTCAGTTTTTGTCTAATTTAATTTATATATATATATATATATATATGAATTTAACCATTGAATTTAACCCATATACGTATTTACCTCTGTAAGGTTTCGTGATTCGTTTTTGGTTTGGTACTATTATTATTAGAGTTAATGGTACTGTTCACTGTTGACATACGTATGTTTTTTCGCTTTGGCTGTTGGTTCGGTTGTATGTTGTTGTATTGTAGGCTTGCATAAATCATACATTTTAAAGAACGTAATAAAAACATATTTATTATACCTAAGCAAGATAAACGTACCAAAAGTTTTCACTTAATTTTCAGACATAATTAAACAATGGGAAGAAAGAGGAAGATCAGTTCCGAATATTGTGATCAAGATGGTAAGAAATAAGCTGTCTGAAACAGAATATTCAGCACTTATTTTTAGTTACCTAAGTCAGAGACAAGGGGATAAGTGTTCAGTTAAATTCAGTGTTTGTTTACCTAAAAGCTATGGCACAAATCTTGAAAAATTAAGCAAAATTCGCGATTTTGGCGTAATTTTTGACAGGGAGCTCACATTTATAGACTGTCTTGAATGAACAAAGCTTCAGGGTTTTATGTTGTGTATGCTGAAAGAATTCAATGTCAATTCATTAAATAATGGTCAGTGCTCCATGGTTCGTTCTATTCTAGATTATTATGCTTATGCTTCACATTCCTACAGGTTTATATGGAAGCAATAGAAAAAAATACAATGGACAGTTTTTAATGTATGAGGCCTTCAAGTTACAAATTCAAAGAGAATTTATAAACTACAAAGAAGTAGTGTCGCTGCTAAACATTTCAACTGTGGAGAATGGAAGAAAATATTTAGATCTACAGACTTTCTTTCAAATAATCTGATTGATTCTCCAATACTGTTGGCTGAGGTAAATTTGCATGTTTCTCAAAGACCACCTAAGCAAGAGCAATTATTTGTTATAGAAATCATAGAACGAACTATGGTTTACACTGCCCAATGACCAGGTTATGCAGTCATGCAAATCACCTTACCCTGGAATTGATTGCCTTTGGCTCCACAAATGATTAAATTTGGTTTGAATTGTTATAGAGCCACTTCGGCCCAGGCTCAAGGATGTAAACTGCACAAGTGCAAGTTTAGTGACTATATTTCGTCGATTCGATATCGAGTCGGATATCGTTTTCAAGAAAGGCAAAAAACTAAAAATGAAAATGGTTAGCAAATACAATAAAACAGTAAAAAGCTCTTGCAGATTGTCAGGCTTTTTTACAAAGGCAATCAATTCCAGGGTAAGAATGAATCCTCCACAACAATATAGAACATATTTACATGCAAATCGCCTCCCAAACAGTGTTGATGCCTTTAATATGTCGTACTCTCAATTTAAATTAGCTAGTAATAAAGCACTTGAGTGATTAAATGTGGTTATAACTGCTGCGGCTGTGTATTGGATAACAGTCATTTATAGTTTTACACGTTGAAATATATATCATGTTTTAATTTTGTATACAGTTGTGTGTTAATATAAAATGGCTTTGTTAATTATTAATAAACATATTCATATATTTATATCTTAGGTGAGAAGAAACTGGATGGTCAAAAGGTGAACATATCTGCAATCGAATCTGATTTAAGTAATTGCACCAATCAAGTCCAAATCGTACAGCCAGATGGTAAGTGATTTAAAAGTTGTTAGCTAGTTTTAAAATTTGTATTTAAATATGTCACTAGGTACAGGAAATATGTAAGTTTCAATATGGTACTAAAGACAGTACACAGCTAAAACTATTTGATAATACTTACTTTCTATTCGAACCATAACTATAAAACATAGTATATTTTATTATTAGGAGTAAAAGTGATAATTTTTGTGGCAAAGCTGTAGGCTAACCCAAACTACACAATAATTCCCTTTTACTCGGAATAATACATATTTTTTATTTTAACAATAAAATGAATATAGGCATGAGCCTCATGCTTATATTCATTGGCATGAGGATTATCCTCAGATTGCAGATATACCAATTAAAACAATGCTATGGAAAGCAGCGGCTTTACTGACTTTTTTTTGTTTAAATTATGCAAATATTTTGTTTTTTTACTTAATCAGTTTTTGATTTTAAATGCTGAGATCACTATACAATGAATTAGCAATAATTGCCATGGGGCTAGAGCTTGACTAGTTGCTTATTAAAGGCTTCAGAATGCAATAATTTACTGCCAAAGTGCCAAATATAGAGAGTTGCTTATCAGTGGCGGCTCGCGGCTTTGAAAAGTGGGGAAGAGCTAGCGACATCGATGGAAAGGAACAGCGCCGCAGGCGAAAAATTTTTGGGGTCACGCCCAAACTGCCAAAATTATTTAATAATTATTACCGGTATTTTTTAGGTAAAGCATCAAAAAAGAAAATATATTCATATTCAAAATGATTTGTTGCAATTCACATGTCTACGAAAAACACACTAAAACTAGAATATATAGAAAATATCTCTTGTATAATACTATAATGGATCAACCGTGGAATGTAAATAAAAAATAATTCCAAGAATTCACGGCGGAATGTCCCCTAATAAACTCGCAATAAACGAAACAACGTGCTTTCGCGTTGATCTGAGAAAGGAAGTGCTACACGCCAGCTCTTCCAGTCATTGCAAACCAAACAAATGTACGACCATTACGACGTCATCGTTGTCATGGCAACCAACTAGTTGCGCTTATACTTTTGATGACTCGACGGCTCTCGAGCGATGCCTCTTCCTTAAAGGTCTACACAAATGATAATGAGATTGTCACTGCTATCGGCGCGTACGCGAAAAGAAATAGACATTTTCATGTGGGTTCACCTCTGTTTTATTCGATAGTGGTGTTAACGGGCAATGTACAGGTGGCGAGATTCTTGTTCGAAGCTTTGATTTTGATATTTGAAAATAATTGAATTATTAGTTATTAGGGGGGTAACGGGAAACAGATTATTCCTAAACTAAGAAAATTTTATCATTGAATCTTAAAATATATTAATTTACTGATGAATGAATTAATTGTATTTTTTTAAATTACATTTTCTTGAGGAAGTGGCACTTCCCCTACTTCCGCTGAATAGCCGCCACTGTTGCTTATGCATTTAAGAACATTGTGGTCGATGATTGTAATTAAGTATTAAAGTATACTGGTTGTTAACACATAAAGAATGCATGCAATGCACACTGTTTATAAAAGTTTAAAGGACGTAAAATGAATATTCCCCAATTAACATAAGACTTTGTAGAATGATTTTAGCCATTGGCATTCACAACATTGAAAGTTAGTCTCTAATATTATTATTGTGCGTAGAAGTTGGCAAACTCTAAAACCATTCTTGTATTAGGAAAACCTATTTGAATCAGTATTATTATTATTATTATTATTAGTATTATTATTATCATCATTATTATTATTATTATTATTATTATTATTATTATTGCATTTCAGACGTTTTAGCTGTGTGCACATCACTATATTTCATATTATTAAATATTTTATCATATATCTTAGACTGGATGTGCACTTATTCAAACTTATTTTCCAGATCATTTTGGACTTTTATTAGAAGTGATACAGAATTATGAATTTTTATATAACATAAAAAGTAAATCATACAAAAATAAATTCAAAAAGGAGCAAGCATGGCAGGAAATAGCGAATATTTGTAACTTGAGTGGTAAGTACAGCAAATAACATACAGCATTTTTGGTGTGTCTACTGAAGACTGAATCACTGATCAAAGTCGCAAATAGTAACCATGAAGAACTATATATTTAAATCAGAGACCTCAAATATCAAAAGGGATCAGTATCTACGAATTTACAATTTAACTACTTTAATAATATAATCTGTTCTATGTGCTAAGTGCAGCTGCTGGGTGTGGTAGTGGATCGTGCGTTCCAGTGGCAAAGCCTTGATGACATCTCATATATTCAGTATAATTGTTGAAACATGGGAGCTTGCAAATTTTGTATTATTAGTTGTAAAAATACGTAAAAAAAAACGGTGTGTGCTTGAGACCACAAGACCGAAGTGGAAACTTCAACACTCTGAGATTAATATTATAAAATAAAAGTATTTTTTTTGTGTTCTATATTTTGAAATTACTTGCCACAAGTTACATGTCTAAAGTAAAATTTTACCTCGAAATCTTTCATAAAATTGGTAGGAACCGCTACTTATCGCTTGAAAAATATAAAAATTCTCCGATCTGGCCCATTTTTCCATCTTCAAATCGTTTTAAGTAAGATTTCACCAAATAACTTTAGTTACTTGCTACAAGAACTATTCGTATCGATATGGTAAAAGTAAAATTTTAACTAGGAATATGCCATAAACTGCCTCTCTAATCACCAAAAAATGTTCACATTTTCGGATCCTGACCTTTTTTCAGCTTCAAGCCGTTTTCAATAAGAGTTCAGATAACTAAATATAATATATATTTTAACCTAGACATCATGTCAAAATATTGGTGTTGGGGAAACACCCCAAAATGTGTATTAACTTATCGTTTTTCACCATACAGTTTGATGATAGCACCCTGTATGTTGGTAGTATTGTAATCTACTAAAAAGCATAAGCTACTAAACAAATATCACCCTGTCGCAAGTTTGAACTTGAACTTGGAGATTGTTATATAAACATTAAAGACAAACTATAAACAACGCGAGCAATCAACGGGAGCGACTTTGAACCTTATGCATGCAATGATCATCACTTTGTTTTATATAAATACGCTACCGAACCCTCAGTTCGGCAGACTTAGTCTCACCTCCAGCTCCCAAGGTTAAGTCACTTGACGACTGCCTCCTGGGTTCTATCCACTCCTAGAGTTAGTCATACGACTGCTTTAGGTTCAATTCCTTTCCTACCCAACCTGGTACCGGTTAGTTACTTGACGACTGCTAGGGCCAGGGGTTGCACAACCTCCATAGTAAAGTCTTGACAAGAAGTTTGTCAGAGTGTTGAGAAAGACAAGTGTCTAAATAGTCAGTTAAAAAGTTTAGTGAAAGCTCTTAGTGCTCTTAAATAAATCCAACCCTTAAGAAAAACTATAAATTATAAGACAGTAAACAAAGACCTATAAACAGTACCTCAAATCGAGAAAACATGCGCACCGTAGTAATCGGGTATAATAGAATCTCATTTTCTCTGACCAATAATTGTTGTTAAAGTTTTATCGTTAATACATTGTTATTGTTATAAACTAAACGTGCTTACTTTATCATCTCTTCTTACCCCACGTGACGCGATCCCGGTCTACCTCAGTTACCCCCCGGCACGCTAAACAAGGCGTGTCCTCACGAGTAGAACATCCAGTGGTAGATTAAAGGAAGCATTGAGACCCCGTCATTGTACTAATCGCGACGAGGCTCTTCTCTGAGAAGTTATTCTTTAAATAAAACGCGCTACCCCTTAAATTACTCGTGACAGTATGATTAAGTCATAATTCAAACCCAACTAAATTTATTTCACCCCTGGTATACAGCAATTTGTGCATTTAAAACATTGTATTTCAGTTACTCCTTAGTCCGAACCTGGATTATCGGGAGACTAGATTCTATTATATTGAACAATCGCGGGAAAGCAAGTTTTCACTCCGTCAAGGAAATCGTTATTAATCGTTCTCAATATAATATATCTTTGTCTCCGTCAATGTTGTGTAAACAGCTATATGTCAAATAAAGAAAGAACATGTTTCTACCTCCTCAAATGCATCAGGGTCCGCGCAATTTCCCGCTCCGTTTTCCCTGTCCGCGCCGGTAGGAAAAATTAGATTTTACTGGTTTTAGTGCTTGACAAACACTCACCTGTGAAGCAACGGTCCAGTCACCGCTCTGATTGAGTTTGGCGCCAAAAACATCAGCCCTTCCCGCTTCCCTGTTTGACGCCAATATATTTAGTTAGTTTTCTCAAAAGTTAAGTTTTAGTGGAAGAAAGAAGTAATAAAATGCCTGACAAACCCTCACTTGTGAAGCAACGGTCCAGTGACCGCTCTACTCGAGTTTGGCGCCATAACATCAGCCCCTGTCGCTGCCCTGTTTGACGCCAATATATTTAGTTAGTTTTCTCAAAATTTAAGTTTTAGTCGAAGAAAGAAGTGATAAAATGCCTGACAAATACTCACTTGTGAAGCAATGGTCCAGTCACGGCTCTGCTTGAGCAAAGAGTATATAATATAAAGAGAGGACAGTAAGACAGAGCAATCAAATTAGAGAGGGACTTAAAGGGCGCCTCGTATGTTATCGGATTATATCGGGCACAATCGTCAAGCAAGGACGATCAGCCAACACAGTGGGTTAAATATATCTCGTAAAGGTCAAGTTTAGATTTATTAGGGAAACGTTTGGTTTAGTTTTTTAATTTATATTGTGTAATTGAAATTAGGTGTGTAAACTTTAATTATGATATGTAACACAATTCATTTAATAGAATCTTTTAACAATCACTCGGTAAAATTTTGCTTATCTACAATACATGCATTTTTCATGACTTTTCTCAAAAAATCCTCGGATTTCTGATAAAACATTAATTGTTTTAATTTTATTACTAAATATTCAGAAAATTCTACTCTAATAATTAACCCGCGAATTTCGCCTTTTTTGACATAAACTGTCGTTTTTAGCTTTAAAATTATTAGCGGAGAAAAATTTTCTTTTTTTTACGAATTCTACCATAATTGTGAATTAACCTCAAATTTCTTGACTGCTTTGCCAGATTTATTTGTTTATTCTTTTCAGGCATTGGGTTCATTAGTTAAATTGTAGCATAGATACTTTGACCATTGGATAATAATATTAATTATAAGTTTTTTCGGTGGAGATATTATTATTTTATGTTCCGTTTGCGTCATTTTGGTAATTATTCTAAAACTACGAAATACCCACCAGCTAAATGACACCAGAAAAGAAAATTTTCGGTTAGAAATATAATTTTAAAATGCGATTTTCGCAATTTAGTTGCAGAAATGGGATTAATTGAGCTCATTCTAGACTTACAAATATATTACTAACCTGCTTACATCAACCGGTACTTGGATCTAACCTATAAAACCTATTCCACTAAAAGCATAAAGGCTCCCCCAAAACCAACGCGAATTATTCGCAGCGGCAGAGAATTTTTCGAGGCGAAAAATTCGCTCCATTGTAATTCTATGGCGGCTTATGGAAACGCTCAGACATGCGTGTCAGTTTGCCGCGGTGACTGCGATTTCGCAAGAAAAACAAAATGTCGAAGACGGAGGCTTTAATAGAAATTGTTTTAAAAAATCCAATGTTATACTATTTAAAACATGATGATTACAAAAACATTAGAAAGAAAGACAAAATATGGAATGAGATTGGCAAATAATTGAATGAAAATGGTAAGTAATACTGAAATTGTTTATTATTTACATAATGCTAGATTGCTCAAAAATTCCGCTGTCGCTGTTTTTACCAAATCCGCCGATATCTACACATAAAAATGTATAATCTGGTCCAACAATAGCTATCAGTACTATTGAGAATTTGTGTAAGTTAGATCCACTTTTATCCGGACATTTCACGGTAAAATGCTTGCCGTCCAAACTGCCCATGCAGTTTGGGAATCCCCATAAATTCTGAAACCCATCAGCAGACTGTTTCCAAATTTCCGATATTGGGTCGAGTAAATATGAATTTTCTAATCTTGTACAAATAGCTTCACAAACTTCTTTCACGATTGCACTTACTGCTGAAAATCCAACTCTAAAACTGTGGCCTATTGTGTAGAAAGTTTCACCTGTGGCAAGAAATCTGTAAAAGAAATTATGATCATATTAAAAAAAATGGAAAAATCTACGGGATACATATGCAAAATATATCAGGTCTACCAAAACCAAAACGGGACAAGCAATAAATAATATGAAAAAATGGTTGTGGGCCGAGTAAATGAATGCTTTTCGGCCTTACTTGACTTTCGCCAAAACTTCTTCCAATGTCAGTGATATTAATCCTACAAATAGCGTTCTTGAGGAAACTGAATTAGAATCCATTGCAGAATCTGAAAATTTTGACACTAATTGACGGCTAATTCCGAAAATGTAGATAGCGTCCCAACTGAAAAAGATACGGATCCTCAGGAAACGAACCAACAAGTTTTAAATGTCTCCCAGCCATCCCAATTATTAATGGTATCAAATACTACTCCAACTACTTCAGCTGCAAATAATAAAACTGGCAGAAAGCGAAATAAGTCTTTACCAGTGCCTTCTGTAGGAGAGATGGTAAAATATTTTGAAAAAAAAAACTAATATGATGCCACTGACTGTCTTCTCTTGGCCCACGCAAAGACCATAAAAACATTTTCCGGAAGGAGACAGGCGATAACTAAATTGAAAATTGTTCAAGTCATCATGGAGCAGGAACTTTTGCATCATGAGGAACTCGTCAAAAATATGATGCCTAGACTTGAAAGTGGAAATAGTTCTCTTTACAGCACTTCATATGGATTTTTACATGATGATAACTCTAATGTTGAACCATTGCCTAGATCCGAGAGTGGAAATCCCAGTACTTCACCTGGGTTTTCACAAGATAGTAATAGACCTATACTGCATTGATAAATGTGTCTCAGCAGTCTCAAGGAATCTCCAACTTTATTACATCATTCAATCCATTCAATGACAATAACATGTATTAATAATAATTCCTACTTGTCTCATTTAAAAATACATAACCTAGTTTTCCCTAAGTTGTTTCTTTTCTTACATCAATGTAATGGCAAGTCGTTCTTCAGGTGAGATAGCTTCACGATAATTTGTGTCAGATTTCCGAATGTCATTTGTGATAAGGCTCAAAATTTCATCAAAACATTCACTAGTCATTCTGAAATATATATAAAAGCGTTTTTCATCCTTTCGGAGTTCTAGCATCAATGTATGAAATTTTCCATACTTTTTTCGTTCCAAGTTAATATCATGAACCCACTTTCTTCTTACCCTAAAAACATAAAAATCAGCGCCAATCGTTTACTAATAAATAAATACTGTGTAGAAAAATATATACTTATTTGACATTTGCTTCAGCTTCTACGGCAAGCAACAAGAGTGCCTCTTCTTCATCAGATGAGTACATTGTCTTATACGATGGTCACTGGTTCAATATTAATTATATCTATAAATTAATTTATCTATAAATTAATTTCATACGATTATTCGCGGTGTGAGGTACTAGGCGAATTTTTCTGCCGCTGTCATCGCGGATTTTTTGCTACCGCTGCCGCTGTGAAAAATTCGCCTTGGTTTGGGGGAGCCTTTAATTCGCAAAAAAGTTAAAACTATTTGAACTTTTTAGCAAATATTCGCCGACGAAATTTCGCGTCAATCAGTATGGACGAAAACTTACATTCGCGCGAAAAATCAACGACTGTCAAAAAAGGCGAAATTTGCGGAAGTGAATATGAACCTTTAAAGTGATATTCGAATAGAATTTGTTTTTTCGTTGGTTTATCTACATATAAGAGTTTATCCTCTCTATGTTTTAAATTAAACTTTCCTTTAAAATAATCGAAAAATATTGATTACACCTTTTTAATTTAAATTGAAGGAAATTCTTATTTGATTAATTAAAGCTTTTAGACGTCCTGAAAAATTCGCCGGAAACTGAATTTTATCACATTTTTTAACTAAAATAAGTTGAGCACTGAGATTTTAAGAAAATGCAACAGTTTAAACAAATCCAGAGAATTTGAATGAAAATCACTCGATATAAAATTTGATCCTAGCAGAAAGTATTAGATATTTAGTAAATTTTGTCCTCCTTTTCGTTATTTCTACCCACTGTGATGAAATCGATTATTCGCCATCTTGTTTGACTTGACGTCAACATCGCCCGCCTTGATAAAAAGTTACATCCGGCAACGTCGCGATATATCCTAGTTAAAGGGACGAGGTCATTGAAACGGCTGACGAAAGATCAAAGGAAATTCGCCGGCTGTCTTCTCTTTACATTATATATACTCTTTGGCTTGAGTTTGGCATCAAAAACATCAGCCCCTGTCGCTGCCCTGTGTGACGCCAATATATTCAGTTAGTTTTCTCAAAATTTAAGTTTTAGTCGAAGAAAGAAGTAGTAAAATGCCTGACAAACACTCACTTGTGAAGCAACGGTCTAGTCACCGCTCTGCTCATTCTACTTAATTTTTCGCATCCGACTCAAAAGATATTTTTTCTTAAAAATAATAGTCCATGTTTTTTAGTTGATGATTGTATGCGAGACTGGAGAAACTTAAGGGATCGTTATACCAGAGAAAAACGAGGATTAACCTCTGATGGGGCATCTTCAAAGTCAAGCTGGTTCTACTTTAACAAAATGTCATTTTATGATAACTATTCACGCCCCAGAAAGTTTAAAACGCGCAGGTATCGGTCAATTATTTGCCAAGATGAGGAAAGCGGTGCCGCCCATTTACCGGGTTCTCTGGCGCCGGCAACAGTCAGCCAGACTTCTCAACCGAATTCCATGACAGATGAAGGGGATAACGATATTAAATATGAACGAGTTATTGTTGATGGTGAAGTATGTAAACCATTTGGCATACCGACCGAGCCAAATGAAGGAGACTCCAAGTCATTTGAAGGTAAATATCGATATAAGATCAATGTTAGACTAAGTGATGTGATTTTAAGGACCTTCTTGAAATTTTAAATTTGGAGTGCTCTTGGAAGTACATTAATTTCAGCAAATGCAGCCGCACACACTTCAACACAGGCATATATTTAATTTTCGTAATTCATAGTATTATTAATAAAAAGCTCTGCAATATCATTAGAATCTTATAAGAAAACTCGTCAATACCAGCAGTATATATTTATTGTTTTTTTTTCAATAAGCCTACTTTCCTGCGGATCATTTGATGATAACAATAAATTTAGATGCAGGTCACGAGAAAAAATATTGTGTCATTTTAATAAAGTACTCATTAAATACATTATATTTAGTTTTTATGCTTAGAACTGATCTAGTTTCCGTCATTTATATTTGCTACATTTTGTAATTTTTATCATTAAGAGAATCAAGTGCATATTCACTTACTGAACATTTTAAATAGTATTTCCCTTGCAGATGATCTCGAACATTTGTTAGAAGTTATACAGAATTATGAATGGATATATAACGTGAAAAGTCCTCATTACAAGAATACATCTAAAAAGGAGCAGGCATGGCGAGAAATATCGGAAATTGTTAATATGGACAGTAAGTAACTGAACCGCTTGTTACTGGTAGACCTATATTGATTGACAATAATTAGTTAGTTACACAATGATTTCTAATAATAATATTTATTTATTTACGGCTGAAAAACTAATCACTTTATGCACATTATATGCACTGCAGCTAAATATTCTGTTCACTCCAACTAGCAGGTACTGCTGGCAGTATTTTCTTAATTCTACAATACTTTTTGAAAAAAGAATCTGGATAGGTGGATTTTAAATGCAGTTCAAAAATATAATAGTTTGAATCAACACAAAAAGAAAATCTCCACAAGGCTTTTCAGAAATTTTACAGCAACGGATGGGAAAATCATGCCCAGCGAAAATAAGATGTAATTTTTAGGAATATGCATACTTTTTTGGTAATTAACTAATTCAACAGTGAAGTGTCTACCATGGAAGCTAGGAAAGCACAGCTTCCAAAATGCAATTATTATTAATTAATTTATTAACGATAATAAAAATAATATCTATTTGAAATTTCTGTATTAGCAACAAAGTTTCTCATTTGAATCCGGGCGCTCGTGTTCTCTTTTGTCAAACAGATGTAGTTTGCTTCCTTGGAAAACATGAGCTATCCTTTCGGGGTCATTCTGAATCTGAGAGGTCAATAAATAGAGGAAATTCTATAGGTATGACTAATTTTTAATCAAAATATGACGCACTTTTAAAACTACATCAGGAAAATTCGACCAGGTTTAAAGGAACGTCCCACTAATTCAGAATGACCCTATTTTAAATGTGGGGGAAGTTATTCTGAAAAAAAAATGGATAAACGAAGCATATTTGTGGCTTTTATTTTAGATGAGACTACTGACATAGCTAATAAATGGCATTGTCCAATCGACTATTAACGAGCTTGATTATTGCTCTAAATTTGTAGGCTAGAGCTATGATGAAGCAGCAGTTATGGCAGGTCAATTAGGAGGTCTACAGGCCAAAGTTAGAGAAGCATCACCCCTTTTTATACATTGTATGGCACATAAGTTAAATTTGGTGATGCAACAATCTCTCAATAAAGTAAAACAATGTAAAATATTTTTTTAAACGTTAAGCGGTTTAGCAGCGTTTTTTTCGAAATCTTCGAAACGATCAACTACATTGGATCAAGAGGTTCATAAAAGATTACCACTCGTTGGAGTTACAATGGTAGGCTTGTAGAAACCGTTTCTGAATACCGGCTTTCGCTTATTGACTTCTTTCAAAAAATAGTGGACAAAAAACAGGATTGGATAATGAAACATGTATTTGCTCTACCATATACTTAAATATGCTACAACGAGAAACTGATTTTAATCTTCTGTTACTCATTTTCTCACAAATATTTCCATTCTGTGATAATCTAGTTAGCGTCTAACAAAGTAAAATAAGTAATGTACATTTTTGTGTAAAAAAGATTCAATAATTCAAGTCAATAGTTTTGTCTAGAAGGTAACAATTTGATGAATTTTTGCTTAAATTCGAAATTTTTTAAATATTGTGTAGAGAATCGAAAAGAAAGATACTGTAGCCAAATAGAAAATAAATCCAAAAACTCAAACTTGTAAACTGTTCTACGAAATCATCGATAATATTTCGGCTCACATAGACGAGTGGTACGTAATACGGTACAAAACCTGGTAGATAAATTTGAATTGGGAGATCGGAAAGAGCGAAGGGATTGCCTCGTACAATTCAGCCAAGAAAAAACATTGTTGTGACAAACACCTTTTTTAAATTACCCAAAAGAAGACTATGTACTTGGAAATCTCCAGCAGATGGCCACAATAATGCGATAGTCCGTAACCAAATAGATTACATCCTCATTAAAGAAAGGTATCGAAACGCGATCAAATCTGTTAAAGACCACAATCCGTTAATCGCCGGTATAAAAATTAAAGCGAACTAGAAAATCCACTGATGACTGCAAGGATAAACACAAGGAAACTTAAAGATGAGATCATCAAAGAAAGTTTCTAACGAGCAATCCACTACAGCCTTTCGAACGTGAACCTACAAACCGGAGATATTGATAAGCAGTGGGAATCCCTCAAAACCTGCAATTCAGATAATGGAACTGACAGGTCTCAGAGAAGGAAAGGTTACTATAATCCTCCTAGACAAAAACGGGAAAACATTATCAAACACACAAGACAAACTAAAGAGATGGCAGAAATACATAGAGGATCTCTTCGGCGATGTGAGAAACATTGGCCAGAGAAGAACGGGAGAACAGAGGCCCCGAAGAAAGAAAGATGAATTATCCCGAACATTAAACAGCATGGGTAACGGTAAATCTCCTGGCCCCGACGGAACCCCTGTAGACATTCTTAAGCTCATAATTGATCAGGATTTGGACGTCATGTTGAGATTCCTGAACGGTGTCTATAAATCCAGAAAACTACCAAAAGAATGGCTCTCATCGTTTTTTATCCGTTTACCGAAAAAGTCAAACGCAAGAGAGCGCAGTGACCATCAGCCTCATGTCTCACGTGAAAGTACTTTTAAAAATCATACTCAACCGCATCCATCGGAATCTCGACTTGGATATAAGTGACAGTCAGTTTGGTTTTCGTAAAGGGCTGGGTACAAGGGAAGCACTATTCGCATTCAACGTAATAATACAGCGATGTCTGGATGTTAATCAATACATATATGCTTGTTTCATCGACTATAACAAGGCGTTTGATAAAGTCCGCCACGATCAGTTAATAGAAGTATTACAATGCAAGAACTTAGACTTCCACGACCTGCAAATCATCTCAAATCTCTATTACAACCAAAATGCTACCGTCAGAGTAGACCATCAGTCTCCGACACCATAAAAATCAAGAGGGGGTACGTCAAGGTTGTGTTCTGTCACCTATCTTGTTTAATGCCTGGTCGATACAAACAAATTAATTTTCTTAACTTATTTTGACCACAAAGGTGAGGGTAGCAATTAACAGTATAATTAACTACAAGCAATTAAAGTAGTGGATTGTATTAAGATAGGGGGGTGGGGGTTTTACACATAGATATGAATTGAAACCAGGTAGGTATGTTAATGTACTTTAATAATGCAATTATGCATTTGCAATTGATGTAAAAAAATAAGTACAATTTCTAAATACTCCTTAATCTACTTCAATGCATTCTATCATTCACTCACCAAAAAACTAAATACAAAAGGGAGCTTAATTAAAATATTTACTAACAAGTCTTGATTTGTTAATTTAAAATGAAACCTTTGTCTTTAAATTTTCAACTTCCTTTCACTCTACAAAATACCTTGATCTACGCTTTTCTCTACTTCCCTCCAACCAGGCAGGGATGTGATTTCAAATCCTTAACTTGAATCTTACAGGCACGATTTGAGCTACAAATTCGGTACCGCCATTTTACTGCTTTTCTTCAACTACAGGACAGGTAAGCCGAGACGCTACGCCGTTTCTGGCCTTAAGGAATTGCGTTAAAAACGCCTAAACGAGGTCTTTGTCCAACGTGGACAAAAATAACAGAGGTACACTAAATATTCTCTAATATTTGTGCATACAAATGGAGAAATTGCCTAAAAGGGTGGGACCTTTTGGCGAGAAGATGAAAACGAGAACTTTCGCTCTTGCTTGAGTGAGAGTCTAAACTGCACTTTTAGAGGCTAGATAGCGGTGACTGGACCGATCTAGTACACACAAATAACTAACAAAATGAGCGAAACACTAATTAGTTGCCTCAAAATGGCTAGGACAAGGCTAGATGTTTTTCGGCGCGAAAATGTAGGAGAGCTGTGACACGACAGATCATACGCAGATGAGTATTTGCTACATTTGAGAGGGTAGAAAAATGCTCTTTCTCTCTTTGACATATTGTTGTCTAAACAACAGTGACTGAGACCAGGATATGTTAAATTGAAAACGATTAAACACGCTTGAATTGACGGAGAGTCGTTTTGTGTTCTACAGAATGCCGCATATGACGGACCAGGTTCGGACTAAGGAGTCGTAATGAAGAACTGAAATATGCTGCTTTAAATGCACAAATTGGGTTGTACCCGGGGTGAAATAAATCTATTCGTAGATCAATTATGGCTCATTCATACTCCATACATACAGAGTGATATCACCAAACTATACGGTGAAAAATGACAAGTTAATACACTTGTTGGGGTGTTTCCCCAACAATGCCTACTCTGAAGAAATTCTAAAAAGGGCAATTGAGAACGACAGTACGGGAATAAAAGTGAATGGAGTTCCCATAGTTGTGCTTAGACGCTGACGACACCGTAATCCTAGCGGAAAACCGTAAAGATCTGCAAAGAATCATGGACAAACTTACCCGATACAGCGAAGAGTATGGTCTTACACTCAACGTAAAGAAAAGAAAGCTCATGAAACTAACAAAGAAGGCCCAACATAATAACGACCTTTGACAAAGTCAAAGGTGAACTCATCGAACAAGTAGAAAAGTACACTTATCTTGGAACTCCAGTTACGTTTAATAACGACTACACCAAAAAAATAAAAGTCCCTATAGTGCAGGCTCCAATGGGTTCCTCGTTTGCAAAATCTGCAGACCGCAATCTGTTTTGTGATTTGTGTATCTGAGACCTTTGTCTGTATAAAAAAGCATGTTGCCGCGCGCGCGCATGGTGCGATTGCCGTTTCGCCCCCCCCACTATTTTACCTCAGGCATAAACTAGAAACGTTAGGTTGCCGAGGAATGTGGTATCGCAGAAAAAATAATTCATAACAGCTGAGGACTGATTTGAGTTCTTAAGACAGTACCTTATCATCGGAAACAAAGTGCCCAAAAATCCCCGTATTGGAAAATTTACAAGAGCCAATGGAGATATTACAATTTTAATGTAAACTACTAGAAAGTGAAATTGGCGTTCACGGCTGCATGGGGTCATCTGATCATGGTTCAAACGTATTTTTTTTTAAGAAAAAGTAATTTTTCAACCCGGAAATGATAATTTTTCTCAATCGGGAAAAATTCTCCGGAAGTGGCTAAAAAATTGAGCAAAATGGGCTTATCTGATCAGTTTTCACGCTGACGCGCATCTTGTGTCCGTGTGCGTGTGAAGGCACGTGCACTGGCCTTTGCGCGAAGGTGCGCGTGCGGTTTTAAAGGAAATGAAAATGAGATAATTGAGTTGTTTAAAGAGAAATAAGGGCACATCATCCCTTGAAAATATTTAATCAGTATAAATATTCATATTAAATATAGCAGTACCACTTAATATTTAAAAGATATGTGGACATACATTTTCCTGAAGCAGTAGTATAAAAGCATGTATGTACAGTTAATCAGTATGGCTAGAAGTACCATGACTTGACAATTTCACAAATAATTATGAAATAAAAAAAAAATTAAATTACTCTAAACGTCATCTGGGTCGTCGGGGTCTTCTTCATTATGAAGCAATTCTGCATGAACACTCTCCACTACTGTGTTCAATCCCCTCGGACCGGCATCCACATAAATTTCTACATCTGGACTTCCACGCACACTTAATTATGCTCAAGAAACTCCACAGGGCAAGCGCACAAGCCGCGCTGGGTTGTCCAGTTTTCTCCAGCCATACTTCGTTGCGTCCAGCCTTGTTCCTGTCCCAAGCCATTCTTGAACTTAAAAAATATCAACCTAATTAATATTTTATTAATGCAGAATGCTTTACCCTTTTATTTTTCTTCAAATTACCTGCAGGTGCACGCGCAATTAATGTTGTCGAGCAGCTGCAGGGGGCAAAGTTTTCAGCTGCAAGTCAGCATCTAGCTTTTGCGTGTCGGCTACACTTGTTGTAGAGGGTGTAGCGAAGGTCATCTAGGGTGGCATATTTCGCTCCTCTGTATAAAGCAAGGAGCCATTTCTTAGCGCAGGAGACGATCCTCTCCAAATCTGCTCCGGGCTTATTAAAAACTCCAACTTCGTTGCCCTGGAGAATTTTCAATGTTGATGCCTTTCCTTTTCCAAAAACTGCTGGCATTGTATCACAGCCGGAAAAGGCGTGAGCAAAGAGAATGGCTGACGATGTTCTGTGCCTTTTCCACAGGTCCCTTTATCGAAAAATCACAACTTCTGGGTAGGTTTTCTGCGCTGGACAAGCATGGCAAGAATATCTGTGTCTGTTGCAGCTATAGCAAAGGTCGGGCTATTATACTGGTCAAGGTATCTGCATCCCCGGGGTCCTGTAGCACCCTTATCCCTCTCTATTCGAGTGCAGGCTTCAGAAGGCGGGTCCAGTTTGTTTTATTCTGACCGTTTCCCCGTAGTTCTTCGCTGTTGCTCTGATGACTTGGTTGACAACGCAACGAAGTATTACTGGAGAAAATTGAACTACGCAGCGCGGTTTGTGCCACACTGCTCCGACCTGCTTGCTGCCCCGCCGAATCTACTGAACCTAATTAGGAGTGCGTGCAAATCCGAATGTGGAGATGCGTGTGGATGCTGCGGCCGGTCCGCGGGAATGGTGTGCCGGGAATAATGTCATCACTGCAGTGGATAGTGTTCTAATGCAGAATTGCCTCATAATGAAGAAGACCCCGATGACCCAGATGGCAACTAGAGTAATTTCATTTCAAATTTTTTTATTTCATAATTATCTTTGAAAGTTTCAAGTCATGGTATTTCTAGCCATATTTATAGACTGATTTAACCGTACATAGTAAAGCTTTTATACTACTGTTTCAGTAAAATGCATGTCCACATATAATATATTTTAAGTATTAAGTGGTATAGTTATATTTAATATGAATATATATAATTAATATGAATATATATAAAAATTTAATATTTTCAAGGGCTGATGTGCCCTTATTTCTCATTAAAGAACTCTTTTATCCCATTTTCATCTCCTTTAAAACCCCATGCGCGCTCTCGCGCAAACGCTACGGCACGCGCTCTCACACGCACACATACTCACACATTTAACACACTCACAACAGACGCACGTACTCACAAGATGCGCGTCAGCTTGAAAATTGTCCAGATAAGCCTATTTTGTCCCGCTTTTATTAAGCCACTTCGGGTGAATTTTTTTCCTGATTGGAAAAAATTGTCATTTTCGGATTGAAAAAAAAAAATTTTCAAAAAAATATATTTGAATGATGACCAGATGACCCCTTGGTGCCGTGAACGCTATTTCACTTTCTAGTAGTATAAATTAAAATTGAAATATTTCCATTGGCTCAAAATTTGTAAGAAAGTAAAACACTGTTTTTAAAATTAACTATAATTTTTTCTCTATTATTTTTTAATTAAAATTAAACGTATTGTACCTACTGGCTTGTGGTGTGTTATATTTATAACCGCAAAAGGTATACATACAGCCTTAAACATTCGTTTTTAATAGTCCCATGGTTATAATCTATACTTTTTCGAAGTATGCTAACAATAAAACTACGTAGGCTTTCACGGCCGGTATCATTAAAACTAAAGTTTTCCGGGCTGTTAGGCCGTGGTCGATTTTGGTTTACTCCAAAGCTTTCAACTGCAGCTGCGGCAGTCATCTTCAGTGGCGCTGTGGTCGCGGGCGACAATGTTAACAGCAATGGAGAAGGGGAAGGGGGAGAGAGAACGTACCACAACACTCACTGGCAACATCATTCATATCGAAGTATAAGATCAGTACAGCACATATCAGAAGTCAGAATGCGGTCTGCATATTTTGCATACGGAACTCCACTGGGAGACCGGTCTACTATAGAAAAAGCAAGATCGAATTTTAATAGCATGAAAAGAGTTTTGTGCAATAGAGATCTATGCCTAAAACTGAGACTAAGACTTTTTAAATGATTTGTTTTCACCCCTCTGCTTTGTGGCGTTGAGGCATGAACATTGAATGCAGAAATGATCAGAAGGCTCGAGGCTTTTGAGATGTGGGTGTACAGAAGGATACTCGGGGTGTTATGGGCCCGAACGACTAAACATCGAAGGAGAGTTACTACTAACAATTTAGAGCAGAAAACTTCAATATCATGGCCAGGTGACTCGGGGACCGAGGATTAAGACTTTTATCCGACACTCTACAGGACAAGAAAGACTTTCTACTTTGGCAATGCAATGAATAAGAACTACTTCAGGAACCCAATGTTTACAACAATGTTTAGATGAATTTGCACAGCAAAACCGAAGATTGGAGTTGCATTTTAAATGAGGTATTTCTCAGTAGAATAATCATAAATTTTAACATTTTATTCTTAAGGTAATTTTCTTTTGTGTTATAAGCCAATAAAAACCAAGCAATATTTTTTCCGTATTTTTATTCTATTATCAAAATAAAAATAGCAAGAGTAAATATATAACTAGGCACGGCCGGAGCAAGCAGGGGGAGATGGGGAGGCGCCCTCCACCTAGCATTTAAAAAACGGGCAGAAGGCGTTTTTTTTTAAGTTTTTAACGACGTTTTGGTAAACATTTCCAATCAAGACGGCATGTTTTTTTTTAACAACTTTTGAGTAAAAATTTGGGGTGGCATCTCAATTTTTTTTCAATAATGCTTGGTAAAATCCGCTTTGTTCGCTCATGGAAGGCGTGTTTTTTAAACTATTTTAATGGGCGTGGCTCCCCCAAGTTTTAGCCTCCGCCATCACCAAGCATTCACCTGCACAGCTTCCCCATTTCTAAACGGCTGGACACGCCACTGTTAATTCAAAGAAATTTATTGTGCATTATTCATGTTTTAACCTTATAACGTATGATAAATTTTGATAAATTGTTACTCTGGACCCATATTTTTCACCTAGTTAAATGTAGAATGTTTGATTTTAGTTGAGGAGTCTAAACGAAACTGGAGAAATCTGCGGGATCGTTACACCAATGAAAAAAGGAGAATAGCATCTCATTCTGAAACATCTAACTGGTATTATTTCAACAAAATGTCCTTTTATAGCGAATTTACGAAACCCAGAAAGTTCTATAGGAGGCACGGAGTACTTCCAGTTCAGTCCAGAGATGAAAGTGGTACGTCTTGTGCATCCAGTTCACCAGGATCTATGCCAGTTCACCAAACATCTTCACTGGCTGATGAAGGTGATGACAACGTAAAATATGAATTAGTCAGTACGGAAACGGAAGAACGGTTATCCGTACCAGAGTATCAAGAGAGTCCCACATCACAAGGTAAATAGGTATATCCTTTTAATCTTTATACATAAGCATTTAATTATTGTTGGTTGATGTGAGATTGATCAAAATTGTCTGTTTTAGATTCTACTCAAATTATTGAGATAAGAAATCAGGGAGATGAAGGCTTAAATGAAGCATTGCACATTATAAACAAAATTGCTTCATCTATGGATAGACAATCAGAACGTCAAACATCATCAGAGAACAACGTCAATCGGGCGTTTGCAGAATATATTTATGCAAGGTTAAAAGAAATGCGGCCTGAAGAAGCAAAACAAAAGAGAAGGGCAATACTTCTAGTTTTAGAAGATTAGAAATATAGAATAAAAACAAATAAGT
>MU185898.1:0-13989 GCA_016904865.1 Pissodes strobi
ATTTCTTCATTGAATTAGGGGCCTTAGTTTAATTAGTATTGGGTTATACAGGGTTTTACCACCGGGCTATCGAGTCCACTGCAAGCTTTACGACCGGGGCCAGAAGTCATTACAAGGTTTCACGACCGGGTTTTACTACCGGGTTCCACTTCCTTTGGCTCACGTTCATCTTTTTGAGCGGAGGACTCTCCCTCTCGAGCAGATGACTTTCACCTCAGCTGCTGAGCTTTCAGCTTTTCCTGCCGCAGACCTTTGGATCTAACGTCATATCGTTCCGATTATTAATATTATTTTTGTTTTATAATCGTTCGAATTTTTTAAATATAAATCTAGCATTGACGGCCAAGCTTTAAGATAGCTTTCATTAATTTTATTTATTCATTTATCTGGTCGAACGATTTAATTATTGTGGCTGTTTATTGATTGATAATATTATTATTGCTACATTGATAATTAGTGCAGCTACTAGTTCAGGCATGCTTATAAGTAATAATCTTAGGTAAATCCAAGGTGATCACTTCGGATTGTAGTGTTTAGAGCTTTTAGATGTAAGGCATACAGTACCGAGTTTACCAACAGAATTGGTCTCAGTACAATCTTCATATTGTACCATTATTATTAATTTCTAATAGTTTTTTTGTCATTCCTTTGCTTTTAAATTGCTTTTAAATTTCACTGGAAGATTGTTGCTGTTTTAAATAAAAAAAACCTAGAAGCCAATAGATTGAACCTTAAATTAAGATTGTGTTGGTAGAACTGGTGGCGCTCACGAACTCCACTCCTGAAGCCGGGTATTGCAAACACGACTCTCCGGTGTTAGGTTTGTTTCTAATTGAAATCATTACCTTTTAACTTCAATAAGAAAATCGTGTTGCATGGTCAAACTGTTTTATATCAAGGTCATGTAGAGCTAAGGAGGATGTGACTTGAGATCTCTGTGGCTCATGTTTCACTATTGCAATTGTTATTGTTCTTAATATTATTTTTAATTGTTAGTTTTATTTTCTATTGTGTTGTATTGTATTGAATTGCATAATTCATGTTAATTAATTTATACTGTTTTTTGCGATACGTTTATAATGATTTATTGTGAAATTGGGCATGCCTGTGAATAAATAAAATAAAATAAATAAAATTAATCATCTCAATAACCAAATTTACAATGAATATGTATCATGCCGCTCTATATACTTATATTCAGTTTCGACGCACGTATTTCCGTTGACAGTGAAGCTTGTAGAGCCCTTGGTTCACATGCGAGAGGTGCCAGAATCGATGCCCGCCGCCTCCAAGAAATCCTTTTTTTATTTTATTTAGTTTTTATAGTATTTTAATATTAATCTCACCTTGTTGAAGGTTTTACTTTTGGCGTGAGGTCTCTAGCACACACCATTTTTAAATTTAAAATAACAATCACTGGCTTCTTAAGAGTCTACATTGGCACATGCAAATATGATTCTAAAGCATTTCTTCTCCAATTTAATTTTGGGTAAGTTGTTCTTTTTTCATAAATCCCTGTATCCATTGACATAGTGTCAAGTGTCACCAAAGAACATGAATCTGACATTTTCAGCGGAATTTTAACATTTGAAAATCGTTTTCAATTTTTCTAAATTGTTTTAGTTGCAACGACATGCTCTAGCTAAAAGTCTGAGTTCTGATCATATGATGGTAAAATGTCAGCCCCTTTTTTTTATCTATCAATAAGAGATTAATTCTTTATTTAAAACTATTTGAGAATTAAGGATTATTTTGACAGTTCTGTTATACCTAATTTAATTGTGGAAACATTCCATATATTTATTTTTATTTAGTTTTGTTTCAAACAGTTACCCTAAATATGTAAATAAAATGGTGGTTTCATTTCAAAATTAATTCGACCTTTCTTTAATTTTAAGATACATTCACATAATTATCTTTCAAACGATTGGTTGCAAAATAGACTTAATGACCTCTAAATAGAAGACATAATTGCTTATTGTTGATTTTTTAAGCAGGCATTTTTAAGCAATCGCATTTTAATTTCTTGGTTGCATAAATATACAGCGATATTAAAATATTTGCTGGTGCAGGATCGATAATTTTTTTGCTGCACAGCAGAGTTTCTTCCTAATGTTTTGCCAATTTCTGTGCTTGTATCTTCATTAGATAGGCTTGTATTCAGAGAGTTCCTAATCTAGCAGGCTCTCCACGTGATCCAATTAAATATTTAAGTCCAGAAACCTGATTTGCAGGAGAACGCACTGTGTTACGGATGCCGTAAATGGGGTCAGATTTTTGACCAAAATTATCATGTCATATAATTTATAGTCTTATTACAACTGAGTCGAATATTTTTTTTAGTCAAGTTTTTTGGAGTGTTGTAGAAGCTAATTATACTACTTTATGTACATTTTTATTTTAAGACTGGGACCAATATTGACTCCATGTACGTCTTTTATGCGTCGTCTTAAAATATTCCAAGCGCAACTTCTGGGATTTGTAAGAAGTGGAAAGCGCCTATTATGGCTTGCATAAAAATGTCAGTATAAAAATTTAGTTAAGTGGTACATAGCGCCACAGCATTATCGTTATTCTTAGTTTTGTAATAGCGCGGCGATATTTGTCTCAACAGAAGCTAGAAGAGGAGGCACGTGATCTGAATTTAAACGATTATGAAATAGAAACAGAGTAGTGGACGATTTATCTCCAAATAGTTCCCCGGAAAATAGTGATTTCGAATCGTCCCTTGAAGATGAAGAACAAGAAGTCAAATAAGTGAAAATATTTTCCTTGAAGGTCTATATATACTTCCACGTGATGGAAAAAGATGGTTTAAAATTCCTCTTTGAGCAAAACGCTATTCTGCTAGAAAGATTGTTTAATAAGAATATTACTTCCCCCTGTGATGCTTTCAGGTTGCTTTTATCTCAGAAAATTTCGGATATTTTTATTACTGAGACAAATCGAAAGACGCTTGTGGTATATGATCCTTGGAACAAGTTTTAACTAGGAGTCAATTTACTACAAATTTTTTTAGGACTGTTACTGTTAGCTGACTGTTGTCAAGCGAAGCGCGAACCTATGTAGGAATTATGGGTTATGAAGCAGCAAAAATGTGGCATTTCAAATGCATGTTTTTCCTGTTATTATGACTAGTGAAAGATTCAAAGAAATGGTGCGTTTTATGAGGTTTGATAATTTTGAAACACGCGACGGTCTTTCAATATTGCACAACCTGGCTGAGTTTGAAGATTTCTTTTTAAATATATTTCCACAAAATTGTAAAAAAAATCTGTTCTAACTTTGAAGTATGTGTTGACGAATAGGGAGGTGTCCATTTAGAGTTTATATGACGTTAAATCTTAGAAATACGGCATTAGGATTTGGGTTATAGCCGACACAACGAATTTTTATGTCTGGAATTTACAAACATATTGTGGAATAAATTCGAAAATTATTAAGGAAAATCGGTGGTTTTAGATTTGGTAGAAGCACTTGGCCAAGGATATGGTGTCACCACTGATACTTTTTCACGTCATAGCAATTGATGAAAGAGTTGTTGTAATCCAATAAAACTATATTAGGAACGATAAGATGCAATCGACAACAAATACCCAAGGAAATGCTTTCAAAGAAAGAAAAACAGATATTCAAGTAAATTTTTGTTTACCGAGGACGCTACGATGGTCTCTTATGTGCCAAAAAAGAACCAAAGTGTGATATTACTATCAACTTAACATCAAGAAGTCACTATGTTCAATGAGACGACTGCAAATAAGCCTGAGAGATACTAGAGTACAATCGAAGGAAAGGTGCGATCGATGTGATAAACAAAATGGTAAAGGAAAATCCCTGCAATTCCTGTACAAGACAACATATTAGCTGGTATTAATGTCTTTGTTCTATATAAATTATGAATATGGGAAAACCTGCTAAAGAAAATTAGTTTTTGAAGAAATTAAGTTTAGATTTAATCCGCCCCGTTGTTCAAGATTGCGCTTTCAAAACGTTTCGAGGGATGTTTCTACCATCATCAGTAGGCATGACAAACGATCCGGCTTCCGCAAACACAGATCAACGGGAGATCTCCTGACTTACGTGACCTACCTGTGGACAAAAGCCAACGAGAGCTACGGCGAATCTCTTGCAGTGGCTCTCGACATATCCAAGACATTTTAAAAGGTATTCCATGATCGATTGCTAAACAAATTAACAGCATACGGATTGCCACCAGCACTGCTTTTATGGCTTTCCAATTTCTTAGGGGATCGATCCATCCGAGTTGGTTCTGATGGACACTTCTCGGAGGAAGTTAAAATCAATGCCGGAGTTCCTCAAGGTTGTATATTATCTCCTACAATGATCCTGCACTCTATGAACGATCTCTTAGATAAGATAAACAAATCTATGTTGGGGTTTGGAACCTTCAGCAAAATGCACTAAAACGGAGTTTTAGCCACAATGCCGAAACAGAATTATTGCACTCGAAATGCGTTTCGCTAACCATGTTAGCATCATCAGGAGATGGTTAAAACTTAGTTTGGGTTAGTTTTAATCATCTCCTGATAATGCTAACATGGTTAGCGAAACGCATTTCGAGTGCAATAATTATGTTTCGGTATTGTGGATAACACTCCGTTTTAGTCATAAACTGTCAGTGTAGGTCATTAATGAGTGCAAACCTGCTTCTATGTTTGTATTAGTACCAATGCACCTAACTTCAGACTATTGCTGTGCTTAAGATATGGCACTCTTTCTCTCTCTGTAATGTAAATATGTTCTATATTGTTGTGGAGGATTCATTTTTCCGAAACAGAAATTCCTTTCGGAATTTTCATATAGACTTTTTCCTTCAGCTTGCTGTTTGGAAAAGCAATCCTTACGTCTAACTGCTCCAATATCAAATCATAATTATTGCAGGCAGACAACAAAATTCTCAGTGTAGAAAGCCTTGCGACAGTGGCATGAATTTTATAATTTTCAAAACCTTTTGCGACGAGCCAAGGCTCGCACACTGGTTTCCCATCCTCATTCTTCTTAACTCTGAATACCCAACGGTTATTGATAATCTCTTTACCACCTTGTCTTTTTGCTAATTCCCATGTATCATTGCTTTCTAAAGCAGCTAATTCTTCTTTAATTGCTTCCTTCCATGAATCCAACTGCAGACTTCCTTTTGATTCAGTATAAGAATTTGGAATATCAGTAACCTCACTTAACAATGCCATGCAACTCAAATCAATTTCATAGATATCAAATTTTATTGACATTTTCCTTTCTCTTCTTGATCGCAAATTTCTGTCATAACCTTGATTTAAATCTTTCTCTAGCATCATATTTCCATTCCCTTCCAGTTCAGTATTATCTTTATCTTCATATTCATCTTCACTACTCTCATTTTCAACATCCTTCAACTGAATAGATTTATTCATTTTCATGCGATTTTCTTCACTATAAGTAAAATTATTTTCATCAAACACTACATTTCTGCTCTGAACAATTTTATTTTCTTTTTAATTCCAGAGTCGATAGCTACTATCACTGTAACCAACAAATCTATACTTTGATCTCTTGTCATCCAACTTAGTTCTTAAACTATCAGGTAGTCTTGCATAAGCGATACAACCGAAAACCTTCATATTCGACACATTCGATTTCCTACCAAACCATAACTCAAATGAAGTCTTATCCTTTACCAAGCATGATTGTGACCTGTTTGTTATGTAGGCGGCGGTAAGTACAGCAAATTCCCAATTTTTTAATCTATACCTACCTACCTGCTTGATTGATCATAGATCTGGCTTTATTCATCAATGTTTGGTTCATTCGTTTTGCTACTCCATTCAATTGAGGAGTATAGAGGGGAGTATGAGAAATCTGTATACCTCTATCCGAATTAAAATCTATCAACAACTTTGAACAATATTCCCCGCCATTATCCCACTTAAGCTTTGAAATCTTTCTATTACAAAACAACGATATTACTCTCGCTTCATAATGTTTAACCCTTAACTACGGAGGGGCGATGTTCAGAGCATAAACTCGACTGACAGACTACTGCAGATATCGCGGCATAAAGCCCTAATAATTTTGTAACTGGTACTTCTAGATAATGTTTTAAGTTTTAGGAAGTACTTTAAATAGTTTCTTAGAACACGTACCAATTTTATAATCACAAACCCAGTTTTTTTCGGTATGCTTCAACTCGAGAGCGGTTAAAATGAAAAAAGTGCACTGCTATAATTTGAATGTATTTATTACATAATACACTTTAAAGAAAGTAGTGAAAAACTAGGAAGAAATAATGCACAACGAATACTTAAAACTAAAATATTTCAGCGGTGCAGTTCACGCCTCATACACTATAAACATACCGTCCGGCGTTTTGCATTTGAAGCACAAATATCTTGGCACGCGGTTTTTCTTCCTTGGAAATAATAATTGACATATTTTTTTTCTAATATATCTCGATTTATTAGTGACTCGTCATCTTCACTTTCATTACTGCTGTCAGCTGATTATTCTGAGGTGCTATACTCAGAATTCTCGCAATCCTCGCCAGGGACATTGTCAATATCGCTAGCAGCATCAGCGTCTGCTTCGTATATCACTTTCGAAGTGTTTCTTCATAGTTTACTTCAGTAAAGCGAACTGGTTTTGATGGTCAGGTCATATTTGTGCGAAAATTTTCCGACCGATTTTATTACGTATACCCGGACGTGCCGTCTATCAAACTGCTTCGCGAGAAGATCTCTAGGGAACTGACCTGTTTCAAGTCTTAGATATCTGATATTTTTTGTACTGGTCAACCACCAAACCCGCCAGGAATAGATGAGGTAACGTCCTTGTGAACGTTACCGTTTTTGAGAAATGACGGTATTTCGCTTTCACACCGCCTCTCAGACGACACCTCCGTAGTTAAGGGTTAAAGCATTCATAAACCTCATTTTTATGTTCAATTACATATATCATAACAAATCTAGAGAAATCGTCCACAAATGTTACAAAATATCGACACCAGTATGTGATGCAGGCGTAATAGGACCACATACATCCGATTGTACAAGTTCCAAGATTCTACTGCTCCTTGACATTCTTGAATGATATGGAAAACATTTTTGTTTACTTTTAATACAAATCTCACAAATTTGATTAATTGCCGAATTTTCAAAATTTAAACCTGCAACTGGCTTCATGTTGTTTATTTTTGACAAAGAATCATAACTTAACGGACCATATCTCATATGCCAAAGATGCTTTTTAGAATTTATTCCTACATTTGAAAATGTATTGCATGGAGATTTACACATATTTTATACAAATCATTAACACGTGTGCCCTCAACATAGACTTTGCAATCTTTTTTTATAGAAATATTGCCATTAAAACATACTATCTTAAAACCAGACTTCTCTATAGTTGAAATAGATAACAAGTTTGCTCTTAACTTTGAAACACATAATACATTTCTTAATGTTACCCTTACTTGTCTATTGCTTATTTGACTTATTACCTCAACATCACCAGAACATGTTCCTTCCATAAACTTGCCATTTTCTGCTAGATGCACTGGCTTAGGTTCCGAGAAAAACTTCTTATTCATCAGCATATCTTCATTATTTATGTAATGATGTGTAGCTCCATAGTCTGCATACCACACCACTTCACCAGGTTGCACTAGTTCAGATGTAGCAGAAAATGCAATCGGTTCTCAAACTGATGGTTCCTTGTTTTCCGATCTTGACACACCACTATTTTCAGCAACTGCATAATTGACTTTTTGATTCCAATTTCTTTCTTCATTTATTCTGAACACATTCCTGTTCAATCCAGCCAGCGCCCTGAATAAATTTTTTGGACTTATGTCTAAATTTATGACAGATAAAGCATTTTATTCCACATACACTCTTGACATGGCCGATTTTCCACATTTAGAACACTTTATTGGTTGTGAAGTTACATTCGGGGTTGCTCTCGAGGTGGCACCAAATGAAGAAGCAATATTCTTTAATTTATTTGACTGACGATTCACACTAAATTCCAACAGCCTACTTTTTACAAAATCAAGCTTCAGATCACTTTCTGACAAAGTCCTTATTGCGGTAACAATATTTTCAAAATCTGGTGGCATTGTCACTAACAGAAAACATGACAAGTCAGACTCATCAAAATTACTACGCAGATTTTTTAGTTCTCTAAAGATCCTGTCACATCTGGCAAAATATTCTTGCATATCTCCAGTCATATCATATTTCAAACTGATAAGCTCTTTCAATATATAAAACTTCGAATATGTACCCTTTTTACTAAAAATGCTTTCCAATTTACTTATCATATCTACGGCATTTTCAACCTCCTTTACATATTCCAAATGCGAATCTGCCATACTTTGAATAATTACCATGCAAGCTTTGCTATTTTTCTTTTGCCAATTATCATTTCCTCCACTTCCAGGTACGGTTAACACTTCATTTAAATCCATTGCTTTTAACACTGTTTGCAGTCTGAATTTCCAGCTGTCAAAACCATTTCCGCTAAATGGCACGATTCCATGTTTATTCTCCCCAGCAGATGCCTCCATTTTTGTTTTCTGCATTTACCAATCCTTTGCCTTACTAGCCTCAAATGTTTGCTTTTCCTAGCCTGCTCTTTTAACACTTTCACTACCTTTCACTACGTTTTCCTGAGCCCATAACCAATGTTATAAAAAGTATAGATTAGCAGTGAAAGGCCACGTATACTACTTTAACAATTAATCTTCAATAAACTTTTTAAAGGAACAACTTCTTAACTCTAACACTTGACATCTTACATTAGACAGAGAGAGAGAGTTTTTACCTTGGAATTGATTGCCTTTGGCTCCACAAATGATTAAACTTGGTTTGAATTGTTATAGAGCCTCTTCGGCCCAGGCTCCAGGATGTAAACTGCACAAGTGCAAGTTTAGTGACCCTAATGAAATGTGTACCTATATATCGTCGATTCGATTCAGTTCAAAGCCTGACAATCTGCAAGAGCTTTTTACTGTTTTTTTGTATTTGCTAACCATTTTAATTTTTAGTTTTTTGCCTTTCTTGAAAACGATAGCCGACTTGCTATCGAATCGACGATATATAGGTACACAATTCATTAGGGTCACTAAACTTGCACTTGTGCAGTTTACATCATGGAGCCTGGGCCGAAGAGGCTCTATAACAATTCAAACCAAGTTTAATCATTTGTGGAGACAAAGGCAATCAATTCCAAGGTAAAAACTCTCTCTCTCTGTCTAATGTAAGATGTCAAGTGTTAGAGTTAAGAAGTTGTTCCTTTAAAAAGTTTATTGAAGATTAATTGTTAAAGTAGTATATGTGGCCTTTCACTGCTAATCTATACTTTTTATAACATTGGTTATGGGCTCAGGAAAACGTAGTGAAAGGTAGTGAAAGTGTTAAAAGAGCAGGCTAGGAAAAGCAAACATTTGAGGCTAGTAAGGCAAAGGATTGGTAAATGCAGAAAACAAAAATGGAGGCATCTGCTGGGGAGAATAAACATGGAATCGTGCCTTTTAGCGGAAATGGTTTTGACAGCTGGAAATTCAGACTGCAAACAGTGTTAAAAGCAATGGATTTAAATGAAGTGTTAACCGTACCTGGAAGTGGAGGAAATGATAATTGGCAAAAGAAAAATAGCAAAGCTTGCATGGTAATTATTCAAAGTATGGCAGATTCGCATTTGGAATATGTAAAGGAGGTTGAAAATGCCGTAGATATGGTAAGTAAATTGGAGAGCATTTTTAGTAAAAAGGGTACATGTTCGAAGTTTTATTTATTGAAAGAGCTTATCAGTTTGAAATATGATATGACTGGAGATGTGCAAGAACATTTTGCCAGATGTGACAGGATCTTTAGAGAGCTAAAAAATCTGGGTAGTAATTTGACTTGTCATGTCTTCTGTTATTGACAATGCCACCACATTTTGAAAATGTTGTTACCGCAATAAGGACTTTGTCAGAAAGTGATCTGAAGCTTGATTTTGTAAAAAGTAGGCTGTTGGAATTTAATGTGAATCGTCAGTCGAATAAATTAAAGAATATTGCTTCTTCATCTGGTGCCACCTCGAGAGCAACCCTGAATGTAACTTCACAACCAATAAAGTGTTCTAAATGTGGAAAATTGGCCATGTCAAGAGTGTATGTGGAATAAAATGCTTTATCTGTCATAAATTTGAACATAAGTCCAAAAAATGTATTCAGGGCGCTGGATTGAACAGGTATGGGTTCAGAAATAATGAAGAAAGAAATTTGAATCAAAAAGTCAATTATGCAGTTGTTGAAAATAGTGGTGTGTGAAGCTCGGAAAACAAGGAACCATCAGTTTGAGAATCGATTGCATTTTCTGCTACATTTGAACTAGTGCAACCTGGTGAAATGGTGTGGTATGCAGACTCTGGAGCTACACATCATTACATAAATAATGAAGATATGCTGATGAATAAGAAGTTTTTCTCGGAACCTAAGCAGAAAATGGCAAGTTTATGGAAGCAGCATGTTCTGGTGATGTTGAGGTAATAAGTCAAATAAGCAATAGACAAGTAAGTGTAACATTAAGGAATGTATTATGTGTACCAAAGTTAAGAGCAAACTTGTTATCTATTTCAACTATAGAGAAGTCTGGTTTTAAGATAGTATGTTTTAATGGTAATATTTTTACAGAAAAAGATTGCAAAGTTTATGTTGAAGGCACACGTGTTAATGATTTGTATAAAATATATTTTAAATCTCCATGCAATAAATTTTCAAATGTAAGAATAAATTCTAAAAAGCATCTTTGGCATATGAGATATGGTCATTTAAGTTATGATTCTTTGTCAAAAATAAACAACATGAAGCCAGTTGAAGGTTTAAATTTTCAAATTTGTGAGATTTGTGAGATTTATATTAAAAGTAAACAAAAATGTTTTCCATATCATTCAAGGATTTCAAGGAGTAGTAGGGTCTTGTACAATCGGATGTATGTGGTCTTATTACGCCTGCATCATATACTGGTGGTCGATATTTTGTAACATTTGTGGACAATGTCTCTACATTTGTTATGATATATGTAACTGAACATAAAAATGAGGTTTATGAATGCTTTAAACATGATGAAGCGAGTGTAACATCGTTGTTTTGTAATAGAAAGATTTCAAAGCTTAAGTGCGATAATGGCGGGGAATATTGTTGAAAGTTGTTGTTAGATTTTTGTTCGGATAGAGTTATTCAGATTTCTCATACTCCCCCCTATACTCGTCAAATGAATGGAGTAACAGAACGAATGAACCAAACATTGATTAATAAAGCCAGATCTATGATCAATCAAGCAGGTAGGTATAGATAAAAAAAAATTGGAAATTTGCTGTACTTACCGCCGCCTATATAACAAACAGTTCACAATCATGCTTGGTAAAGGATAAGACTCCATTTGAGTTATGTTTTGGTAGGAAACCGAATGTGTCAAATATGAAGATTTTTCGGTTGTATTGTTTATGCAAGAGTACCTGATAGTTTAAGAACTAAGTTGGGTGACAAGAGAACAAAGTGTAGATTTGTTGCTTACAGTGATAGTAGCTATCGACTCTGGGATGAAAAAGAAAATAAAATTGTTCATAGCAGAAATGCAGCGTTTGCTTAAAATAATTTTACTTATAGTGAAGAAAATCGCATGAAAATGAATAAATCAAATCAGTTGAAGGATGTTGAAAATGAGTGTAGTGAAGATGAATATGAAGATAAAGATAATACTGAACTAGAAGGGAATGAAAATATGATGCCAGAGAAAGATTTAAAACAAGGTTATGACAGAAATTTGCGATCAAGAAGAGAAAGGAAAATGCCAATAAAATTTGATAACTATGAAATTGATTTGATTTGCATGGCATTGTTAAGTGAGGTTACTGATATTCCAAATTCTCATACTGAATCAAAAGAAAGTCTGCAGTTGGATTCATGGAAGGAAGCAATTAAAGAAGAATTAACTGCTTTAGAAAGCAATGATACATGGGAGTTAGTAAAAAGACAAGGTGATAAAGAGATTATCAATAACCGTTGGGTATTCAGAGTTAAGAAGAATGAGGATGGGAAACCAGTGTACAAGGCAAAGGTTTTGAACAGAGCAATTTTGAAAATTATAAAATTCATGCCCCTGTCGCAAGGCTTTCTATACTGAGAATTTTGTTGTCTGCCTGCGATAATTATGATTTGATATTGGAGCAGTTAGACGTAAGGATTGCTTTTCCAAACAGCAAGCTCTATATGAAAATTCCGGAAGGAATTTCTGTTTCGGATTGTGATAGAGGTAAAGTATGTTTTCTAAAAAGGGCGATTTACGGTCTTAAACAGGCACCGAAGGCATGGAAGGAGAAATTTGATAACTTCATTTCCAACTTGAAGTTTGTACGTCCTAAATCTGATTACTGCCTTTATATCTTTCTTGATCAGGATATACGTTGTTACTTGATGCTCGATGTACACGATGTACTTGTGGCTTGCAATAGTCAGGAATTTTCATATAATTTAAAGTTGAAATTGAATAAGAATTTTCGGATTGGAAAATTAAGTGATAAATATAATTTTCTTGGAATAAGAATTTGTAGAGATATTGAAAAGAAAATTATTACTATTGATCAAATTTTAGCAATTAAAAATTTAGTTGTAAAATTCAATGTTGAGAATTCAAAAGTGTTTAAAAATCCAATGGAAAAGAATTTAAAATTAAATGAAAATGATGATAAATATTTATAAACTAAGTTACCTATATCTATATCTATAAACTAAGTTACCTTATAGGTAGTTTAATATATGTTATGATGGGATCACGTCCAGATATTTGTTTTGGAGTAAGCTATTTCGGTAAGTTTCAGAATTGTGTCACAGACGAACACTTTAAGCATTTATTAAGCGTTTTAAAATATTTAAAATCAACAATCAGCTATAAATTATATTTTTGTTATTCTTGGGAAAATCTTGTGCGTTATACCGATGCAGACTGGGCTAATGATCTTATCGATATGAAATCGGTGAGTGGTTATTGTTTTAAACTGTTTGGTAATTTGATTTCTTGGTGTTCCAAAAAACAAACCATTGTAGCAGTATCTAGTACTGAGTCAGAGGTTGTTGCAGTTTGTGTTGCTTCTTGCCAGCTTTTATATAATAAAAGTTTACTAAATGATCTTAAAATTGATTGTAAGTTACCTATTTCTTTATTTGAAGATATCCAAAGCATAATGAAATTGCTTCAAAAGTTTAAGAATAATAAAATTCAGGCGCGGAACTACAGTGAGGCCTGGGTGGGCCAGGGCCCCCTTAAAATGTATCTGGCCCACCCCTGGGCCCACCCTGATCTGATAGATACTACTAAGAAACGTCAAGATGCGAATTTTGTTGTACGGTGGTATTGGAAACTCAACTTTATTGAGAGAGATCGCTTAACGCCCGTGTATTCACTATGATGGTATTTGAAAATCAACTTTATATATTTACGGTCGCATTATTATCAGGCTTTCTGATGCTGGATAAATGCGAACAATCCGGCAACTCGCACCTAGATCATAGGAACCATTAGATTGGTAGAAGGTGTAGATATAAAAAAAAATAGTAAACATTGTGTTGGCATTGTTGATTCGGATTTTTGACAATTTTTAAAATTTGTGTTAAATAAATTAACGTGTTAGAGTGTCTTCCGGATACATAAAGGAGTACCACGGGGCGTTGGTGGCCAAGTGGCTGACAGCCAGAACATCCTTCAATCGATATCAATACTAATGACGAGAGTGTTGAACTAATTTCATATAATAGTGACAACGATATTGAGGAGGATGAAATCGAAAGTGAAGAAACGCGCGATTTCGAAGGATGGATAGAAAGCCGACTTGATGAATCGCCTGTTTCAGAAGTATTAACAATTAATGCACAAGGGCCAGCTGATCTTTCCCTCACTCCAAAGCATTCGCCCAAACAGCCCCAACTATATTTTCCCAAGAGTAAGTTTG
>MU185898.1:18989-37274 GCA_016904865.1 Pissodes strobi
CCTGTCTCTGTCTAATGTAAGATGTCAAGTGTTAGAGTTAAGAAGTTGTTCCTTTAAAAAGTTTATTAAAAAATAATTGTTAAAGTAGTAAACGTGGCCTTTCACTGCTAATATGTACTTTTTATAACATAAACAAATCTATTTACAGCTTTGCAGACGACAGCACTCTTGTATGGGAGAGGAGAACAATGTCCAGTTTAACGCAGAAAAGACTCAAGCAGCTGTCTTCTCAAAAAAAAGGAAACAGCGCAGAACCTGACTTATCAATAAACAGGAGAAACACTGACTGTGGCCTCATCCATAATCTTGCTGGGTGTCAACGTAGAAAACAACATGTATTGGCGTCACCACGTCACCAAAATCGCCAAGGCAGCAGCGCAAAAGCAGGGAGCACTGGAGTTCGATACCCAAACACTTACTCAAGATATTGGACTCCATACAGAGAAGAGCAGTCCGTCTTGTGGATGACCCAGAGTTGACTAAATGCCTTGATAACCTTGAACATCGAAGAAAAGTGGCGGATCTGTCTCTTTACTATCGATACTACTACGGAAGGCATTCGTATGAGCTGGCACTTATGATTTCGCCCTGAGTTGTGCCAAATAGAAAGACCCGTCAGACACAAGCTGCTTTTCAACATACAATTCAGTTGCAAACACCTAGGCCGCCGATTTTATGAGGATTGCGTCGCTCTGGAATGACCTTCCCAGTAACATCTTTCTCAAAAACTATATCCTACAGTACTTTCAACGTCCAACGTCTACCATCATCTCCGCACATGCACCACTCGTTCAGTGGCATAGGATTTTCCTTTTGTGTGTGTGCCGCTCATAAGAAAATGTGGGAATCCTCACGACCATCCGGTTATTGCCTGCACATGAAACAAAAAGGCGTAGATGTCCTAGATCAACGAATGAAAAAGTACCCTCAAAATTCGATACTTCTTTCTAATCACAAAAAACATAAAGCGCTTCTGGTTTGCAATGCACCTTCTGTACGATAAAACATATAAAACAAGGTTTTTTACTATGATTATAAATTAGAAACAGAAAAACATAGATATAAAGGCTAAAAAATTTTGGGGTACTTAAGTATTTAACTTTCAAAAATCTCTTTTTAAAAATTATTAATTAGGAGCTAACTACAATTTGACTTAATTTGACAATAGCTAGATAGAGAATGATCGTACATAAAATTTATCCTAGGAGGTAAATTACATTACATTGCTTAAATCTAGTTCCCATCGGTGCATCTGCTGAGTGGGCAGTCACACGGGTTCGGTTTCATGCTGAAAGGCCGATTCCCACAGGTTGTGGTGACTTCACTGTGTCAAAGTGACCTTACGTATCGGAAAATATTTACGGCATTCCAACATTAGGAAGGAAATAAGAGGGCTACCAGTATGAAATACTTAGGTGATAAATTGTATCCTTTCTTTCAAAAAATTTTAATTATTTACATTTAGAGGGTAATATTTTCATGTGTCTAAGGGTTTCAATATTATTTTTATCACCATATTTCTGATCATTAGTTTATTGACGTGCGTGAATACTATGTTTTAAATTTGGTTTGTGCATAAGCTTTTTAAATTTTAGATTTGTACTTTTCTGGAAGTTTGATATTGCTCGAATAAAATCTAATCCTATTCACGGTATTTATCCTCTCACAGTTGATAAGGGTGTTTGCATTTCAAACATTATATTTATTTTGCCACCCTTAGCTGGTGGTATACGAAAAAATAAGTCATATCTTTATGGCTGTTTATACGAATACTTATGTAGGTAATGAAATCCTTCGCACCTTCCAGATTGCTTTCGTAAATTACAACCTTTTCTCGGAAAGTAGTTATAGTATATGAGGGCTGGGAAATCTAACATAATCAAACGCACTGCTCATATTTATTCTTTTCTGAGAACAAGATTTTATTGTATGCAAAGCAAATTTAGATTCGAGATAGACAAATGAAATGCGTACTAGGTGGGAACTTGCCGAGGTTAAGAGACGGGCGCATGAAGGTAGTCTATAAGACATCATTTAACGCACGCAATTTCTCGTCATGTAACTACTATACTTTAAAACAATAATAATAAACAACTACTGTATTATTTCATCCCACATTTATATTTGCATATAAAATAATATTTTTTCTTCAATATTTCTTTTCATATCTCCCTTCAGTCTCTTATAAATATGCTATTTCTTTTGCTTCCTTTTCCTCATAGTCAAGTCCAATAATTATTAAATAATATGTAAAATATATTATACTAAGAACACACTCTCTTGAAAACCGAACTCTGAATATGTGCGTATTGATTGTAGATATTGCGTATTTCCAATTAATAATAAACTATGTTTACCATTATTAAAGCTTTTTTCCCAAGTTCGTACTTATTTGTTTTCCTGGCAGACGATCAAATACTAAGGATGTCAAGAAACTATTTCTAGTTCAGAAAAGGTCCTGCGCTCTAGTATATGTTGCGTGTAAGTTGGAGTCAGATGTTTGATGAATATTATTATGACGTGATACCTGTAAGAGACAGTAATTATCGCCTAGAACGATGTGTACTTTCTTCTGTTTCCATATTTTCTCATTTCTATTGACAGTTGGCACTGTATTTTAATTTTTTTCTGAAGATTTTTTATTGTATTTGAGTCAGATGGTAACACAATGTCTATGAGATAAGAAAATTCTTTATTTTACCTAGAAAAGTTATATCCCGTCTGTTGCGACCGGTTACGGCTGACCGTTTTGTCTGTAAGTGTACCTAGTATGAATATGTGCTATAATATTGATCTAAACTTTCGCGACAAATTACTGGTAAACGCAAGCGCTTTAGCGACGAATTGGTTCCGTCATATAACGTAATTTTTAACCTTGCTACATCGTTTTTAGCAAATTTAGAAAGTTTAGATGATTACTGAACTATTTTTTTATGGCACTGGCACACACACTAAAGGGAACGCCTATGGCACTCGGCGAGCGGTGTGTGTTCGATGATATTGATTGACGCAGCATTTGAATAGCTATAGATTGTAATTAGGGGAAAACAGATGTCCTGGCAGTGAGTTCCACAGTGATGCAGTGCGCCAGACAAGGGAATCCTTGTAAAGTGATGTTTTAGGTGTTTCCAGTTGTACGACGTCAAATACTTTTCGACTAAAGCTCTCTATTTATGCAGGCCGTTTGACAAGATATCAAGAGAGGGGTAAAATAAAACAAGACAACGCAGTGTTTGGAAAGTCCGAATGTTCCTGTTATAGAACTCTTAACTCCAATAACTTGACAGTTAATAACAACTATCCTGGCCAAGCAGTTATTCAACAATTTTAAAGTGACCAATTAATTTCACCAGTATACTTTGAGCCAAATGCCACCTGGACCAATGAAGAAAACGTAGCCACCAATAACTACAAAGAGATGGCATGAACCATTCACGACAGAGGAACTCCACAATCAGATATCCCCAGGAACTGTCGGTGTACATAATTACTGGTTAAAAAAACTGTAGAGCACCCCCGAAAAATCATTCCTAATGACCTTCTAGATACTCCTGAAACTATGCCAATATTTCCTACTAAGGGCGCAACATACCTTCTGCCAAAGAACTGGATTAGTAGACAGGACCCGGCGAAATATAGACCACGCTATACAAAATCATTACCTCTTGCATTACTCGCTAAAAGGGTCGTATAAGAAATGCCAGAAGATATAAAGAGAAGCTTGTCACTCATTCTGTGATCTGCAACACGGCCTAATCCAAGAAAAGCACTCTCTTTGGGGTATATATCGACTACGTGCCTCATGATTGGCTGATTCAGGTGATGAAAACCTATAAAATTGATCGCCTTTATAGTAAACTTTTTAGAATACGCAATGGCAACAATAAACTTAAATAAATGAAGTCAACTACAACATCTCGACAGATGCCGCACTAATAAAAGGGGCACATTCCAGGAAGATTCGCGGAGCCCTCTGATCCAGATAAACCCACACCAGATGCGAAACCTCCCGCCTAACGCATGAAACAAGAATTCGTTTAAAGCTCCGCCTCCTTGGGATGGCCTGCCATAAAAATATTGAAGTGTTTAAACTAACCCAAATTAACCGATTTTTTTTGACTAACCAATAGTAACCAAAAACATTAAAAATGCTTATAACGTCTCGGTACCGGTTAAAATGACTAAAATAAATTGGAACTAACTGAATTTTACCTTAAGTTGATTGAACGACTAACCAGAAGTAAGTAAAAGCATCAAATCCGGCTAAAACGTATCGAAATAGATTAAAAATATTTAAACTAATCCAAATTTACCGAATTTTGATGACTAACCAAAAATAACCAAAAACACTAAAATTGTTTATAACGTATCGGAACTGGTCAAAATGATTAAAATAAATTAAAACTAACTGAAATTAACTGACAGTTGATTGAACGACTAACCAAGACTAACCAAAAGCACCAGAAAGGGCTAAAACATATCGGAACATATTTAAAATAAAACTATTAAGGTAAGGTGAAACTAACTTAATTTAACCGAATTTTTGCGACTAACTAAAATTATCCAAAACGTCAAAAACGTTTAAATTGGTTATCAGAACCTGTTCAATTGATTAAAAAAAATTAGAACTGGCTGAAAATATCCGAAAGTTGATTGAATGACTAACAAAAACTACCCAAAAGCAACTAAAAGCTCCAAATCGGGCTAAAACGTATCGAAATAGATTAAAACTATGAAAGTAAGTTAAAACTAATACAAACTAATCGAATTTTGGTGACTAACCATAAACACTAAAATTGGGTATAACGTATCGGAACTGATTCAAATGACTAAAATAAATTAAAACTAACTGAAAATTAGCCATTTCTGGTGCTTTTGGTTTGTTTTGGTTAGCCGTGTAACCAAGTTTCGGTTAATTTCACTTAGTTTTAATTTATTTTAGTCATTTGAATCGGCTCCGTCCGTTATTATCAATTTTAGTTTATTTTGGTTAGTTATTCAATCACCTTTCGGTTACTTTCAGTTAGTTCCAATTTACTTTCGTCATTTGAACCGGTTGTGATGCGTTATAACCAGTTTAAACGTTTTTGGTCAATTTAAGTTAGTCGCCCGACTTCGGTTAAGTTAAATTTAACTCACTTTAATATTTTTAATCTGTGCCGATACGTTTTAGTCCTTTTTGGTGCTTTTGGATACTTTTGGTTAGTTTTGGTTAGTCGTTCAATCAATTCCGGTTGATAACAGTTAATTTTAAAAAATGCTTTTGGTTAGTTTAGGTTAGTCGCCAATACTCGGTTAGTTTGGATTAGTTTTACCTTTCTTTTTAAACTGTTCCGATACATTTTAGCCCGTTCTGGTGCTTTTATTTGCTTTTGGTTAGTTTTGGTTAGTTATTCAATCAAATTTCGGTTACTTCTAGCTAGTTCCAATTTATATTAGTGGTTTGAAGCGGTTCCAATATGTTTTAATCAAATTGAATGATTTGGTTAGTTTTGGTTAGTCCTTAAAATTTGGTTAGTTTTAACTTAATTTAATGTTTGTAATCTGTTTCGATACTTTTTAGCCCGTTTTGGTGCTTTTGGTTACTTTCGGTTTGTCCTTCAAGCAGCTTTCGGTTAATTTCAATTTTATTTGAATCGGGTGCGATTCGTTATAACCAGTTTAAATGGTTTTGGTCAATTTAAGTTAGTCTCCAGACTTCAGTTAAATTCAACTTATTTTAATATTTTTAATCTGTACCGATACGTTTTAGCCCATTTTGGTGCTTTTGGATACTTTTGGTTAATTTTGGTTAGTCGTTCAATCAATTTTCGGTTGATTTCAATTACTTTTAAATTATTTTAGTCATTTAGACCAGTTCCGATATGTTATAACCAATTTTAATGTGTTTGGTTAGTATAGATTAGTCGCCAATATTCGGATAATTTGGGTTAGTTTTAACTTACTTTAATATTTTGATTCTGTTCCGATACATTTTAGCCCGTTTTGGTGCTTTATTTGCTTTTGGTTAGTTTTAGTTAGTCCTTAAAATTTGGCTCGTTTTGGTTAGTTTTAAGTTATTTTAATGTTTGTAACCTGTTCCGACACGTTTTAGTCTGTTTTGGTTACTTTTGGTTAGTCGTTCAATCAACTTTCGGTTAGTTTCGGTTAGTTCCAATTTATTTTAGTTATTTGAACTGATTCCGATATCTTATGATCAAATTTAAGTTTAAATAAATATACTAACACGAACACTCACGCGTATGATGTCATGTGGCAAATGTAGCATGGACTTTTTCACTATTTGAGGTCCTATATTAGGATAACAGAAACATTTTCAATGTTGAAATAACCTTAGGCATACATTAAAGCGTATTAAGGGAATTTCTGTAAAAAAGTCAGAGCAGCATAATAATACAAGATTTCCATGACCGCGGGCGTTGGGACAAAAGAAAGTGAATTGCTATTGCAAATTTTTATTTTTCCTGAACCAGTCCGCAACAATAGTATATTATTTTATATGGAGGAAAAGTAATACTTTTCATGGCGCGCTCGTGTTTAACAGCCGAACGGAGTGAGGCTGGTAATAGAGAGCAAGCCATGAAAAGTAACTTTTCCTCCAAATAAAATATGCTGTTTTTTCTTCAAATGTCGACAAATAAATGCAAAAAGTCTCTTTTTAATAGTAATAATAATTATTATTAAAGATAAGTGGATTCGTAAGGCGGCTTAGACCGGTGCGGTGTCGGTGAATAGGCTCAGGTTGTTGCTATAGTAATGTAACATAAAGCTGTCAGTGGACACTTTCAACAATAATTATATTTTTAAAATTGCGTCTTCGATTGCGTTTTAATTCTCTATTGATAAGCAGTTATTGAGTAAGTTCGATTAAATAATAACCAATTTGTCCCTAAATTAGTGATTTTTAGAAATGCAGTCACACATTGAGTGATAAATACAAATTTTAGTTTAATAACTCTTGAGTTGTTGACGCTTATTTTGATGTTTGTATTGTATCTATGTTGCTATGATAACACTTTTACCTCCGCCGGCGGGAAAGTGAAAAGTAAAGCTCCGGTGGAGGAAAAACGAAACTTCACTGCCGCTTATACAGTCGAGTAATGACGGATTTACTGACGTTTGAAGAAAAAATACGTTTTCATTTAATTGGTGCAGACCAACTATTTTAATTTTGAAGAACAATTTTATAATCATACCAGATTATTTGGTGCAGGCCGCGTATAACCGTCACGTCAAGGTTAAAGTTGGCTGACGAGGAATTTGTCGATCTTTCGCATCTGGTGTGGGTTTATCTGGGCCTGTGATGTTCTGCCTAGCAACGAACCCCCTTTCAGGCAGAAAAAAAATTACTAACTACGGATTCGCCGTTAGAAACAACAACACGGAAACAATCAAAATAAACCACCTATTATATATGGATGACTTAAAACTAACGGCGGCCACCAAGAAACAACTAGATCAAACGCTATAGATCGTAGAGGAATTTTCAACAGATATTCGAATTCAATTTGTAATCGATAAATGACGCACCATAACTGTAACTAAGGGTAAGGTACAACAGAAAACTTTCCAATTGAAAACTGGAGATCAAATCGAGGCAATGATGGATGGAGATACCTACTAGTACTTGGGGATGCAGTAAATCGTCCATTGGAAAGTGAGAACCGAATTCATAAAACTAAGCACTGAACGCAATAGCAAAAATCTTTTTAAGGTAATTAACACTTACGGTTGCTCAGCGCTTGGCTACTCATTTGAAATAATGGAGTAAAACTGAAATCAGCAGCAAACAAAATTCAAGAACCATCATCCTAGAAGTGCTGTGGTATTATACACTACCCCAGCATTAAGGTTATATGGGACTGGTCGATATCAGCAAGTAATTATGCCAGCAGATAACCAATCCCCGAAACTTCTTCTACAGGAAATCTGCCGAGTCTACATATTAGAGCTGCTCGATGCATACCCCACGATAGAAAAGCAACTACTTAAAAGCCAATAAAAAATTAATTCCTGTCCATGTGATCCAAGCCTGAAAAATCAATAACATTGCCTTAATTCGATGACCAATCGCAATTCAAGCCACGGAACGGGCGTACTTGGACCGCCGCAAATTCATGAATAAATCGCGGGTACTACAAATTTCAATAAAACCGATAATTATGCAAGAAAATATATGTAATATTTTAACCAGCAAAATAAATATTTACGTTTACAATTTGTAGGAAAGCGTATATAAGAAAATAAGACATAGCCTCAATCAATCAGCTACTTAATTGATTGTAAGCAAATTCAACAAGTAGTGTCGATTTGAGTGCAATACAAAATAAAATTATTTATCAGGATTAAGATAGTGTAATATACAACAGCTGACTACGGTTCTACCTGAATAAATAGTAAGTCAGATTGTAGCAGATAAACGAAGCGGTATTAAAAATGGTAACTAATGGTTTTTAAATTATGTAGTCATATATATGTTTTATGTTCAGCACACACACAAAGGGAAAACTGCGCGTGTGAAGATGATGGTAGACGTTGAACTTAAAGCTCTGTAAGTTGTAGTTTTCGGGAAAGACGTTAGTCGAAGGTCCATTCCAGAGCGAGACAGTCCTCCAGAAAAAGCAGTTTCGTAACAGCGACGTTCTAGGTGTTCGCAACTGAATCGTATGTTGATGAACAGTTTGTGTCTGATGGGTGTTTCTGTTTGGCGCAACTGTGGGCGAAATCATAAGTGCTAGCTCGTTCGAACACCTTCTGTAGTAGTATCGATAGTATAGAGATTGGTCGGCCGCCTTTCTTCGATGTTCAAGGCTATGAAGGTCTTTAGTCAACTCCAGGCCATCCATGAATTCCAGAGGCATTCATGAGCTGCACAAATGGTGCAATATGATTTGGACTACAAAAAAATGGTCAGCAGAATGGTGCTAGTCAACGGTCATTCCTCTGCACAAGAGAGAGAAGGGGTCGCCACTCGATTGCGGTACCTACAGAACTGTCTCCTTGATACCCTATGCAAGCAAAATACTTTTTCTACAAGCGTGCGGAAAGTGTATACTTGACTGTGCGGAAAGTTGCACTTTTTCGCACGCAAATACTTTCCGCACGCTCAACAGTGCGGAAAGTATTTTCGTATGTAAAAAAAAATTGAAGTCTTCATTCATTTACATTTTATTTGCATTTTTAATGAAACATAAACAATAACGAATAACGTGATTTAAATGTACAAAATTACTTATTATTTACATTTATATTGAAAATACAATGGTTTGCATTTTGTAAACTTATTGCTGATGCAAAACGGTCCCACGTTGACTGCGAACTAAGGCATGTTCTTTCATTATTAGTGTCTCCCATTAATGAACCTGAGTGAGATTCTTCAGCATTATTAATGGTATTGGTATTTTGCATGGAGCTGCTTGTTTCTGATAATGCCAAAATTTTATTTGATGTTTGTTTTTCGTTTTCAATCGATTCCTCTATGTACCCTTCCGCTACGCTACTGGATTTCCAGCCTCCGTGCTTTTTTATACTTGTAATATTCGCGCCTGAATCGGCAAGCATAGTCGTTGAGGATCGCCTTAAAGTGTGCCCTGTATATTCTTCAGGATTAGGTAGACGCAAGAACACAGCAATATCCGCAGGTATCTTGCCAATCATATTAATACCAACACATTGCCTAGTGCATTTGCCATAAATATGTTTAACAAAAAATGTTCTGTGCGGTGTGGTTGAAGGACGTAATTGAGAATATCTTTTGTAATAGTCTAGGTACATAGCATTTTTTAAGATATTAGATATAACAAAGGTTCGACTTGAATAAGTTTTTGTGTTGGAATTTTTTATTACTAGCAAGTTGCCATCAATGTTATCTGTTGATAAATACGTCAATTCTTCACGACGCCACACTCCAGCCAATCCAAATAATATAGTGACCACCTTGATTAAAAGATAAATATCATCGGGTGCTTCATTAATAAACTTGGAAATATCAGTTTTGCTGAATATTTTTGACTTTTTGGGCCAATCAACATTCTGACGTTTCAAGTAAGCTGGCAGTTTATGGAAATCTTCCAAAGTCAACATTTGTTCGTATTCTAATTACCATCTTCAACATAGACTATCTAGACCAAAGTGTCGATGGTTTACAAGTTTTACTGGCTTCTGAAAAATAGGCTAAAATAACTTCTTCTTCAAACCCTCTGACATTTCTTTTTTCACACCACTGGTCGAACACATTAAATTCCTTGTTTTTGTGAGTGTGTTACACACTACAGTACTACAGTAGTACCAAGATAAAACACTTGTAGAAAAAATATTGTACCTAACACATGCGGAAAGTGTCTTTTCTGCACCCGACTGCTTACCGAACTTCGCTTCGCTTCGTTCGGGAAACTGCAGTCGCGTGCCGAAAAGTATCACTTTCCGCACTAGTTAGGTTAATAACCATTACACATCACCCATGAATATTTAAAGCCATTTCTACTACCGCAAATAGCGGAGGAGTAAGCATGCTTCGTACCAGGTAAACGGACGCGCAACCAAATTCTCAACGTCAGGCAACTTATTGAGAAAGCCAACGTGCCACTGTATGTATGTTTCATAGATTACCAAAAGGCTTTCGACAAAACAAAATGAAAATTATTGTGGCAAATAATGAAAAAGATGAGCACTCCGAGACCTTTGATGGAGCTGATCCGTAATCTGTACCGAGATAACACAGCAAAGGTCAAAATTCTTACTCAGCCAGCTTTAAAAAACACGCTGGAGTCAGACAAGAATGCATACTACCTTCTACGCTCTTTAACATATATAGTGAGCACATAATGCGAGAGGTCTTGGAAGATTGGCAGGGAGGTATCTCCGTCGGGGATTGGAAACTAAACAATTTGCGATATGCTGATGATACTGTTATTATCGCTTCTAGCGTTAGAATTCATGAACAAGTTGTCAACCACTAGTGAACAGTATGGACTTAAAATAAATATCGCAAAAACAAAAATCATAAATAGACAAGAAAACAACTGTCCACATATAACAGACATCCTAGGATATAAGGCGATCAATCAATTCAATTACTTATGGTCAGTCATCACAAATAATTGAGGCTGTAAAAAATAAATTCACCGTCAACTGGCTATGGCGAAATCAGCGACAGCCAAACTCATAAAAATCTGGAAAAACCGATCCATATCAAAGAACACCAAACTAAAACTGGCCAATGCCCTCATCTTTCCCACCGCCACCTATGTCACCGAAACCTGGTCTTTGAATAAAGCAGACCCCAAGTGAATCGAGGCTTTTGAAATGTGTATCTACAGACGCATTTTAAGGGTATCTTGGATAGAACACCGCACAAACGAGTATGTTCTACAAGAACTTAATCCAAAAACCAGGCTGCTGAAAAAAGTCAATCACATGTACCTGCAGTATCTTGGTCACATTGCCCGGAGAACAGAAGCAATTAAAAAACCGATTATAGAAGGCAAGGTCGACGTAAACGCCCCCGCGGAAGATCGCCTTCCAGATGGGTACATCAAACAAAATAAATAATCAACATGAGTCTACAAGAAACCTAGAAGTCCGCCCAAAACAGAGATGAATGGAGAGAGATAATAAAACTTTGCTGGTGTCACTAGATCCTGAACAGGATAGAATATAGAGGAGGAGGAGGAGGCCATCAACAAGACGGAGTGATGTCCTCTGTATGGAGTCCAATAGCTTGAGCAAGTGTTTTGGTGCCGATCTCCACACATGGCAACAGCATTCCAGAGATGATCTTGTCTGGGCCTTATAGAGCAGTAAGAGCTGATGTGGTGTATACACTAGAGTGCTCATAGCTTTTGTGCTGCTGCCTTGACGATTTTGGTGACGTGATTACGCCAAGAAATTGTTGTTTTATACGTTGATGTTCAGCAAGTTTATCAATGAGGTCAGAGTCAGTGTTTGTCCTGCCACTGATAATTCAGGTCCTGGTGTGTTTGCTTTTTATGAAGTTTTTCGTGCGTTAACCTGGCCACTGTTTTTCTCACCCCATTGACGACAGCAATCTGATTTTCTTGCTCGCGTTGATAACGACCAGCGATTATTGAAGTGTGCGGCATTAATGAGGATATAAGAGTGCTGTCGTCTGCAATCCTGTAAATATAATTGTTTGTCAAGTCTAAGAGATTGTTGATATAGCACAGAAACAGTATGGGAGATAATATACACCCTTAAGAAACTCCAGCATTGACTTTTAATTCCATTCCTCGGAATGTCTGTCATTACCAACATGGATGCTTCGACCACTTAAGAAATTGGAAAGCCGTAGAAGCAGTGCTGGTGGTAGTCCGTATGGTGTCAATTTGCTTAATAATCTATCATGCTACACCCTATCAAATGTATTGGATATGTCGAGAGCCATCGCACGAGATTCGCCGTGGCATTGACCCACGGGTACGTCCCGTAGGGTAGGATATCTTCCGTTGATCTGTGGTTGCAGAAGCCACACTAGCGATGGCTTATGGTGCCTGACGATTCGAGATATTTTGAGAGCTGTTCGTTGATCAGTTTCTTTATGACTTTGGACATGGCACTAAGGCAATTGGATCGTAGTTATTTGGAATTGTTTCTTAACTTTCTTCGGAATTGGTTGCACCTGAGCGCATTTCTACCTAGATGAAAGCATGTAGTTCTGCATGATGGTGGAGCTGTTAGTGATGATAAACTTTAATTTTTTGATATATTATGTCCAGTAAATACGATTTTGTTGATTTGAGCCGTCAGAAATACTTAAAATAAATACAAAAAACATACTTCAAAACGGCCCAAATAAAAACCATAATAATACAAAATAAATACATTTTCTAAATACCAACGGCAATTTTTTCAAACAACGGCTTTTTTTTTATGATTACAAAGCTATTGGCGGGCGTTGATTAGGATAAAGTGAGACTATTCTATGAAAGGAAATTATATTATAATTTTCTTCGGCTCTCATATTCCGATGGATGCCGGCTTCCTGGAGCGGGCATCCATTTAGAAGTTTAAAATTTAATATTGAATAATTCTTCTCGGCCACGCTGGAACAACTAAGAAGACAATAGACTGACTCAATCAATCGAGACTTAAACACAATTCTTGAATGGGGATCCAACAATCTTGTAACCTTCAATGCCAAAAAGACACAGACTGCTGTGTTTTCCCGGAGAAAAACTAAGGGAAACTACCTTGACAAAAACATGTGGGGGCGGGGGGGGGGGAGCCTTTCTCCATCCTCCAATCTTTCGCTTCATGGAATAACCGCAAGCATTAACTTTTCATGGGATGAGCATGTCCGAAATCTCGCCAAGTGTGCCTCTCAAAAATTGGGTGTACTTTCCCGTGCCAAAAAATACTTCAGCTCACATCAGCTGCTTACCATCTATAAAGCGCAAATCAGACCTACCCTGGAGTATTGCTCTCACATTGGAGCTCTGCTCTTAGACTCCATCCATAACCAAGCTGTTAATTAACAATGAAACACTGACTCGTTCCCTGCACACCTTGGAACATAGGCGAATGGTGGGTGATTTCTCCCTTTTTTGTCGATATTATCACGGAAGGTGTTCAACCGAACTGACAACTCTGGTTCCTTCCAGTGCCAGCTTTGTTCGTTCCACACGACGAACTAGAAGCTCTCATCCATATGCTCTTCAACAGAGTACACCCAGAACCAGCCTCTACCAAAATTATTTCTTCTGGCGTGTGACGAGCATCTGGAACTCCTTACCAACCGAATTGTTCCCTGTTGGCTACAGTCTAAATATCTTTAAGAAAAAAGAGTCCATCGGTATCTTTCCTCCTCAAAGTTTCCTACCATTAGGCCTTTGCAAGTGGACTGAAAAAAAAAGTAAATAAAAATAAAACTATTATTTTATTTAGTTTCAACTAAGAGGTAGTTAAATTCGCCTATAGATGGCGTATTATGCAAAATAAACATACGGGGTTTTCACGTGACATAAAATATGACGCCGTTAATGTAATTATGCCTGAAGTTCAATTTTGCACAAAAATTAACTTACAAGGGTTTCAACGCAAGGTATAGTGTTGCGAATTTTGTGAGAAAAATCTATGCATCAACACCTATTTTGATAGTCGTATCGTCTTCTTACTTGAAGCATTTACAAATCCATAAATGAATTAGTCGCGTATTCAGTAGCAATCTATTAATATTCCGGAGGCAAACTCTCCGGCCATTCGGAACTCGGCGCGCCGGATGGCCCTGGGAGCCCTTGATTCTGCATTTCACAGACAGCAAAGATACCCAACAAATTTAGAATAGATTTCTGCAACATAAGAGCCCTAAATTCAAACATAAATTCGGTTCACCAACATCTACAAGCAAATAGACCACACTGAAAAACAATTTTCAGCGACGCGTACGCACTTAAATCAATTGCGCCATGCATTTGATATATGCCAAATGCATGGCTCAATTGATGCAAATTCAGGACACATTTGGCATAAACGCCTAAAATTCCTTGTTCCAAAAGAGTATGTTCTTGTCATAAAAGCACAGCAATTTGTATGATTTTATGCCAAAGCTTCAACTCTGTCTTCAAAGTTCATTATGATTTTTTAATAAAGCACTGCAAATTTGCGACAAAAGCACTGCGAATTTGCAACAAAAGTATTGTAAATTTGCTAAAAAACACTGCGAGTGCAGCAAAGCACTTCGAAATTGCTAGCAAAGCACTTCGAATTTGCGACAAAAGTATTGTGAATTTGACAAGAAGCACTGCGAATTTGCTACAAAAGCTCTGCGCATTTGCGACGAAAGTATTTTGCAAGAAAAAGCCACGTCAAATTTCTTCTAAAAGCATGCGAGTTTATCTGTACAGGGCGATAAGTTATATGTACCCCTCAAAAACTATTTTACAACTTTTTAGGCCGACTAGCAAAAAAGTTTTTGGGTAGGTCCACATATAACGGATCGCCTTGCACAGACAAGCTCGCATGTTTTTATGAGAAATTCGCCATGACTTTATCTCACATCGCTTTATATACTTCTCAAGCAAGATACTCGATTTTAGAGTAACTTACCCAAATAGCGCAAATCAATTATAACGTGTTCATATCAAAAACTCTTTGAAAAATATATGACCTAAATTAATATAATGTGGGTGTCGGTAGAATGTGTATTACTAGCCCTTACACAAACACAAGTATATTCTACAACAACAATAAACTATCCCTATCCTGGTTACGACTTTCACACCTGATTTAGACATAAATTCGGAATATGCCTTTTTTTCCGAAGCGACATTTCATGTCACCCCGAGGAAACACTCGAACCGAACAACTTTGACGTCATGTGGCTCAAGTTCACCGCCAAGAGATTAACCAAGATTATGTGTTGTCTCTATCGCCCGCCGGGCGATAGAGCCTACCAAAGCTTTTTTACAACACTAGCTACCACTTTTGACTCAATATAGGTGGATCACCCCAATTCGGAAATAATCATACTGGGAGATTTCAATGCCTTCAACATAAACTGGCTCAAACATCACAACAAGACCGACAACGAAGGTAGAGAAGCAAGCATTTGCCATCAGCTGCGGGCTTACTCAAATTGCAGACGAACCAACTCGAATCTCAGAGAGGAGCGAATTCGCCGCCCTCCCAGATCTGGATCTGAACCACCAATCCTGACCAGTACTCAATTACAGTTGGTCCGCCATTAGGTCTTTCCGGCCACAAGCTTATTGCAACCGTTTTTGAATTGTCACTTCTAGAAAAAAATCCATCATTGCCTCGCAAAATTTGGCATTACAATTCTGCAAACTGGGACGATCTAAGAGAGTTCTACCTAGATTTTCCTTGGCTCGACGTCTGCTTTGAAACTAATGACCCGTCAGCCAGCTGTGAAGAGATTACGCATGTAATCTCCCCAGGAATGGAAGCATACATCCCAAATTCCATCAAGTTACCATCAGAAGGAAAACTCTTGTTCGACAGAAGTTGCGAAGAGCTGTAGGTAGAAGAAAACAAACCTACCAGTACTGGCAGCAAAATCAGACCGCTGAAAATCGCAATTATTTTGTCGAAGCCAGAAACAAATGCAAACGTGTGATCGACGACACTAAGGACAAACACAATCAAAGGATCAGGAATAAACTTTTGCAATGCCCCAGTGGCTCCAGGAATTTCTGGTCGGTAGCAAAGGCAGTAAGTAATAACTTTTACAAAAACGTCTTTCTCACCTTTGACAGACGAACGTGGCGTCACGGCGACTACAGCCAAGGAAAAAAGCAAACATGCTCGCCAAAATGTTTACATCGCACTCTACCTTAGACGTATCCCAAGGCGAGGCTATCCCTACCATATCGAACATCAACACTACAATGGCAGAAGTCAAGTTTCACCGTGATATTTGTAAAACCCTTAAAGAACTAGATACGTAAAAGGCATCAGGACCGGACGAAATACCTGCCATCGTGTTAAAGAACTGCGCCAACGAACTAACACCCGTTTTCTTGCAGACTTTTTTATCTGTCTTATCGAAAAGGGATATACCCATCTTTTTAAAAGTCGCTAGAGTGCAACCTGTTCCAAAAAAAGGCAACAAAACCACGTCCTCAAACAAGCGCCCAAGTGCCTTGCTTCCCATAATCTCCATAGTCATGGAACGTGTAGTCAATCAGCAACTACTCAAGTACCTCGAGAACAGCAGAATAATCAGCTGTAATCAATACGGGGGTTAAAACTTGGGGGGACAGAAATTTGGTTCAGTTTAATGCAGCAAAGACCCAAGCAGCCACGTTTACCAAGAGGGCCATTACGGCGGCAGGCCCTGAAATCATTACGGCAGGATCGACCATTCCTTCATCCTCGTCAATCGGACTAATGGGTGTCTCGGTCAACAGCAATATGTCATGGTATGACCGCGTTGCTAAAATCGCAAAATCAGCCTCCTAGAAGCTTGGCAGCACAAATAATACAGTGCTTAGGATATTGCTCACACATCTGAGGTGCCGCACCAAAGCACACCCTAAAGCTGCTGGATTTCAATAAACATCTTCGCACACACACCGCTAGTCGAGCGCCATAGGATCTCCCTCTAGTGTGTGTGCCACTGCATAAAGAATACTTGAGCAACTGCAATTCTAATGTATGAAATGTGTCACTATTGGAATCCAACCACTCTTTTTAATCTGAATTACACCAAGAAAACTAGTTCAAAAATAGTAATAAAACAGATTATTCCTAATTATAACAGTTGCTCATTTGTTTTTTCAGTGTATGATGTTAAAAAATGGTAGGGTTTCTCTCCATAATCTAGGCTTGACAAGGATGGTATCTGATTCCTTGTTTGGGGCGAAGATATTTTTTGAGTTGCTGAAAATCCACTGACGCAAGCCGTTTGCGCTAGCCTGCAAAGCTTCGCTAGCTTCCTGCAACAAAATGGAACATTCATATTTAGAAACTGACTGAAGCTAAATATGAAAATCAGAAAATACTCAAACTAATCCATACTCATTGATTCCATGTCCATATTTAGCCTTCGTTTGGTAAGACGTAGACAGCGTTGTCATTGTCAATGTTATTTATTTTTGGCGGAAATGATCTTGAGGCAGTCAAATAATTGCTATCCTAATTTTGCAGGCTCAAAAAATTATAATTGCTTTCATGTCATTTTCCTCTAAAGATTGCGAACGACCCGCATATACCTAAAGAATAATAAAGAAACAATTTGTAATTTCTCCTCTACCTATCGTATTCGGTAATTACTTATTCACTATAACTTACGGTGATACCCAAGGTTTAAAACAAATTTGCTTTTAAGCTATTATTTACAGCTTGATTAAATTGATGCATCCATGAGTGATTTGTATGTAATTATTCTGCCACCATAATGATGATAGTATAGTGTGGATTCAGTTTCATTGCTACGTTTAAAATGCTAATGATCAATTAATTAAGACCCATCACATTACTTCCGCAATTGAACTTAATTGTATATAAGCAAAAAATATGCAAAACTACACGTTTCAATTTGTATTATAAGAACGCGTGGTACTTGTGTATTTTTTTCCGATATGGCGGTGCCAGTTCTATTTTAAATACTGGAGGTTTTCATTGCAGATGGGCGCTAACCGCACAGGCAATCAAATTTAAATATCTATATTCAACATGATTTATTTATGTTGTGTCATAATAGCCGGATATTCCACGTATGATTAATATATTTATATATTATGAATAGCTTTTACGTACTTCGGTACTGGAACAAATTTAATTGGAGGTCACAGCCAAAAGAAGTAC